>VDFB02124626.1:0-79567 GCA_007258455.2 Sequoia sempervirens | reverse complement strand
TAACTGAAGAACACCTGGTTAAGGTTGTGCAAATATTGGATTAGGCTAATTAATGGAAGATTAGAGGCAAGTGGCAAATGTAGGAGGATGTGACATTAATCTTTGATTAAGAGGATGCACATCATAATCATGAATTAATTAAATTAATTAAGATTAGGGCAAGGTTATGGAGGATGTGACAAGGAGAGAGAAAGTGAGGAATTTTAAATTGATTTTAAATCAAAAGGGTAAAAATGACTAAATTAAATAAATTAGCGTATTTATTTAATTTAGAGAGGAATAGGGTGAAGGATAAAGTATTAATTATTAAATTAAATACTTTACCGATAGACAAAAGGTGTAATATTAATTTAATAAATTAATATTAATACGGTAGACGGAAAGGCAGTAAATTTTAAACATATGGAAGTGATTAAATTTAGATGTCTATAGTATGTTAGTATTGTGTTTCGGGAGTTGATTAATTTCCTTTTATTATATGTAATCATTCATTTGCTTTTCTCAATATAAAAATAAAATAAAAAAATAAAGAGTTATTTTTTTCACCATTAATCACCTTTTTGAAAAGGGTGTGACTCACTTTCAATCCTACAAAGCATCAATTCTAGTTTGAGGGCTAGTTGGAGTATTAAGGAAGATTTGATGTAGGGAAAGAATGAATTATGGAAAGGATCCCTAAGAGGATTTCCTTCTTGGTGAAGCCTATACTTATCAGTTGAAGATGCCTAAGAAAATTATGGAAAGGGTGAGGTATGAATTATAGCATGTTATTAGTTCCTACCATAGAATTATAATGAGGGTGTAGGTTTTAAATAGTGATTAAAAAAAATATCTTTGAATAAAAATTAGCTTGTGTTCCTATTAGTTTGGACTATAAATATTTGACATGTAAAAGTGCTCAAAAGCTAATTGAGCTAAAATTTGGTGGCTTGTTATTGGCCTACGTTTAAGGCTACAAAATGCCAACAAAGGATTGCAGTTTCATGAGGCAAGAGAAGGCATAAGTGTAATGCCCCTCATACTGTTTAAACTTATTATTTTCTGTGTTTTGGCTTGGATGCTATGATGATACTGTTATTGTTTGATATGGTTAGTTGGATGCTAGATGATGCTGTTATTTCATTTTGGACATGATTACTTTATATGACATTATGGTTGATTATATCAGTTGATTTTCTGATTTATGATATGATGCGGTGATTTAATTTAATATGTCATGAGATGATTGTTAGTTAGAAATGTAATTCATTGATTATGTTACAATTGTTAGAATAGGTGTGATGAAGGACAATATAGCATCACTCGTTCGCGAGTGCCCTGTTATGTTGCGATTCCTTCTCACAATGCAGTATTTTGATTTAATGCTTTGATGTTATGTATATATGCACATGTACACAACTTCGTTTGTATGTAGGATTGCAGGTATAAGTCTCGATTCCACCTGCTTCGGTAGGACAGGGCGAGCACCAAATAACCCAACGGATAAATGTTGATACAGAGGTGACGATGAAGTCATCCCGTCCCATGATGTCAGATTGTCTCGTTTGATTGGTATTGTTCATTTTTGTAATTGTCGTCATTTGTGGTTTGTGTTTTCTATTGTGTCATCTTTTGAGTAATGTTGGTACTTTATATGCTGTGGTGTATTCGATTTTAATGATGGAAGTAATTGTTTGTTTTAATGTTAGATTCAAATTCTTTTTAAATATTTAGATGATTTTAATTATTTTTGAAAGTCATATATATTTCAATTAAATGATAATTAAATATTAAATGTGTTTTAACTATTTTAATCAATTATCTAGTGGAGGATAATTATTAGAATAATTTATTTAAATTAAATAAGTAATGTGTTGTGCAAGTAAAGTTGCAAAAATAGAAATTAAAACAATAAAACAAATAAAAGAACAAAAAGACAGAGTGAGCCAATAGGAATTGAGAGTTGGGAAAAAGCTAGTTTTAAAGAATTGATTTTCTTTTAATTGGGGATTTTTGGAGAGTTTTGAAGAAGGGGCAATATATTTTATTTAATTATGAATTTTTGAGAAGTTCACACACACCCAGAAGATGAGAGAGAAATTGAGTTGCTGAAAACATTGTCCATGTACTTGTGAATCTGAAGAGATTAGTTTGAAATTCTTTGCTATTGTTTGAGGAGAGCTCTAAGAAGGAAATTGTCTTCAATCTGTTACTGGTGTTGTCTTGGGGAGTTCTTTCTGGATTAAGAAGTGGAATCGAGTTCGAGGGCATCAGAGTCAAGCAGGCATCTTCAAATTTGCATTGGACTCCAGAACTATGCCTCGAGGTAGAGGACGTGGCCGTGCAAGAGGCCGTAGTGCCGGACGTGGAGAAAACTGGTGAACCCCCTCAGTTCCTAGTTCCCATGGTTATGAGCATGAGGAATAGCAGAGTATTCATAGCATTCCATCAGGTGGCCAGAATCCAGCACAGCCAGGTCTAGACGATCAGTTACAGCATATACTTGGAGAGATTCTTGACCGTTTGGGACCCATGCCAGAGGAGGTGCACCAGGTTGAGAGGGAGAGAGAGAGGTCTCCGAGGTGCAGGGATACAGATGTGGTTCAGGATACAGTCATAGCAGGCCATATGAGAGATCTAATGAGGGCACACCCTCCTACTTTGGATGGTTCTGGAGGAGGTCTTGAGGCTAAGACCTGGTTGATTGACTTAGACCGTTGCTTCGCCATGCACCCCTACGGTAGCAATACCAAGGCACGGTGCGTAGTTATGCACTTGCGAGGCTTTGCGTCTACTTGGTGGCGCCTTGAGGAACAAAAACTGCATCTTGATATCAGTGTAGTTACTTGGGAGTTGTTTCTAGATAGGTTCAGAGCTCGTTTCCTCTCAGACCATTGGAGGCAGCGTAGGGCTGATGAGTTTCATGATCTCAAGCAGTTATCTATGTCAGTGGAGTAGTATGAGAGGTGCTTCTATGAGTTGAAGCAGTATGCAGGGATTAGCCACGATGAGGGCATGTTAGTGCGGCATTTTGTTCGAGGCTTGAATGCCCGCATCAGTGGTGGTGTACGAGTCTTCGAGCCAAAGACAATGGAAATTTCAGTTGAGAAGGCTCGCTTAGTGGAGGAGAATTTGGCCATGGCCTTGGGTGGTCACATCGGAGTACAGATTGGTAGCGTGCCCACACCTGGTTATGTTACTCATGGAGGTCAATCACAGGGAGCAGGAGCTTCTAGGAACAAGAATCCACCTTCTAAAGGGGGTCAGCAACATCAGCAGCAGCAGCATCAGGAACAACAATCACAGCCGAAGCATGAAAACTTTCAATCTCAGCAAGGTGGCAATTTGCAGTTTCGTAAGGATCGGAACAGGATCATGCACCAAATGCGACAGGAACGTTTTGCTCACTTAGTTTTCGGCCACAAGTCGAAAGCAAGCTTCAAATAACCAATGCTTCACCAGGGTAGAGTATTTGGTCAGGTAATCGCGTTGCTACCATGTGGGCAACAAGGCATATCGCTAGATTGTGTCCACAAAAGGTACCTCCCCGGATTTAATCAGACCCGTCTCTTCCTCGAAATGAAGCGTATCCCTTCGTTTTCCATCATTTGGCCAACGCCAAGTTGGATACCGTGATGCAGTGCAGCAGGCTTCAGGTTTTGTTCAAGGAAAGTGAGCTCCTAAAGGGTTCGATGGTGTCCTAAACGCTGTGATCTTGGTATGTCATGGGAGGCTGCCCCTTATTTGAGAATCTTAATTTTTCTTTATTCTATTATTTAATGGCTTCCGTGAGTAAGCCATGTCCTAGGGGGGAGGATGTAATACCCCTCATACTGTTTAAACTTATTATTTTCTGTGTTTTGGCTTGGATGCTATGATGATTCTGTTATTGTTTGATATGGTTAGTTGGATGCTAGATGATGCTGTTATTTCATTTTGGACATGATTACTTTATATGACATTATGGTTGATTATATCAGTTGATTTTCTGATTTATGATATGATGCGGTGATTTAATTTAATATGTCATGAGATGATTGTTAGTTAGAAATGTAATTCATTGATTATGTTACAATTGTTAGAATAGGTGTGATGAAGGACAATATAGCATCACTCGTTCGCGAGTGCCCTGTTATGTTGCGATTCCTTCTCACAATGTAGTATTTTGATTTAATGCTTTGATGTTATGTATATATGCACATGTACACAACTTCGTTTGTATGCAGGATTGCAGGTATAAGTCTCGATTCCACCTGCTTCGGTAGGACAAGGCGAGCACCAAATAACCCAATGGATAAATGTTGATACAGAGGTGACGATGAAGTCATCCCGTCCCATGATGTCAGATCATCTCGTTTGATTGGTATTGTTCATTTTTGTAATTGTCGTCATTTGTGGTTTGTGTTTTCTATTGTGTCGTCTTTTGAGTAATGTTGGTACTTTATATGTTGTGGTGTATTCGATTTTAATGATGGAAGTAATTGTTTGTTTTAATGTTAGATTCAAATTCTTTTTAAATATTTAGATGATTTTAATTATTTTTGAAAGTCATATATATTTCAATTAAATAATAATTAAATATTAAATGATAATTAAATATTAAATGTGTTTTAACTATTTTAATCAATTATCTGGTGGAGGATAATTATTAGAATAATTTATTTAAATTAAATAAGTAATGTGTTGTGCAAGTAAAGTTGCAAAAATAGAAATTAAAACAATAAAACAAATAAAAGAACGAAAAGATTGTGAAGCAAATAAGAATACAGAGCTAAGTAAAAAGCTGGCTTTTAAAGAATTGTTTTATTTTATTTTTGTCTTTTTTGAGTTTTTTGCAAAAGATGGACAATATATTTTTATTTAATTAAGAATTTTGGGGTTTTTACAGACACACAAAGGATATTAGTTAAAAAAAAAAGTTGCAGAAGAGAGGGGCTTGGTATTCTGAAATTGTAGAAATGATATTGGATTCTTTCACTTTATTTTGAGGAGAGTTCTTGAAAGGGATTGAAAATCTGTTACTGGGTTGCTTGGGAGAAGTTTTCTGAACAGAGAATCGGTTCGAGAGTTGAGCACGGTGACTCAGAGGAGATTTGAAGCAGGAAGGAGGAGCTCTTCATAAAGACTGTCGGAAACAGTCTTCACCAGGTTCTCAAATAAGTGCAGGACTCTAGGTTTTAATTTACTCCTACTTTCTGGTCTTCTGATTTAAGAAAACAAGAAAAATAAATTAGATTACTTGGTGAAAGAGAAATAAAACTTTAGAAAAGAGAAAATTTATTGAATAGAGAAAACTACTGAAAAATATTCCTTCATCTTGGTATCAAATAATGTTGAGTTGGCAAATAGACAATATATTCTTAAATTGATTTTTTTAGTTTTCTGGAAAATATTCGTAGCTATCATTAAAAAAAAAAAATTATTCTAGAAATTATGAAACATATCCTTTATATAAATATATAAATATATATATATATATATATATATATATATATATATATATATATATATATATTAGTATATATATATATATATATATATATATATATATATATATATATATATATCTATATTATGTTTATACTGTCTTTCTGTCCTTGTGCCTGTGACAAAAGTATCTGTCCTTTTGTAATTTATAAATGAATACATCCTCTATATATATATATATACATATACATATATATATTTATCAGTAATTTCTGTGCACATGGTATTATATTCGAAAATTTTCCTGTTTTAATCGATTTATGTTTTGGGCCGTATAGGCCGTTGGTTTTTCCGTGCCAGTGAAGGACGAAAATTTGTTTTAAAGAAAAATTAATAAAAAAAATGAAAGTTAAATTTTAATGTTTTTTTTATTGATTTTGAGGGAAGGGAGGGACGGCGCAGCCGCTCCTCCCCTTCCCTCGCACGCCATGGGTACAGCAGCCCATGGACAGCCGACGCATCAGTCTCAGGACTGCTGTGCGCAGTCCTTGGAATGCGCGCAACCCATGTCCGTGGGTCTTCCCACCTTTTAAAAAATAAAACTTCAAATAAATGTTTTCTTTTGTTTTTTTTTTAATTTTATTTATTTATTTAGTTTTGTTTTTAATTAAAAAATCTGTTTATAATTTAGTTTATTTTATTTTAAATATGTATATATAAATATATATATATATATATTTATTTGTGTATATATATATCTGTGTATATCTGTGTATTAATATATTAGTTATAATTAAATGGTTGTGTTACGGAATATTGAATATATTAATATAGAGAATTATTTTGGATATATTTATAATTTCGAATGATATATTTAGTATGCGTGTTTTTTTAATTATGAATTTTAAGAGTAAGGGATAGTTTAAAAGAAGCAATTTATCAACCATGTTGAACTTTGATAGAACCTTGTATCAAATTATAATTATTTAATTTTAAATGTTAGTTTATTATATTTATGAATATAATTTTGTATTGGAGTTAAATATCCAATGTTGTTTTTTTTTATTCTAGAAATTTTGAATTATTTTAAAAGGCACTGTTTATTATTGTTTTGGTTAAAGTAGTTTGTCAGGCAAGAATTAGACTTTAACTGTGACTGTAGACCTTGTTGAGACAATTGTATCTAATTACATAATCGGGATTGGAATTAAACGTAATGGTGCAACTTTGTAAATGTTATCTGAATTTCTTTTTTTTATGTTATGGTTTTCTTTGTTTAGTGGTCGATGTGGGAACCATTGTAGTCTGTGAAACCTTGTTCCAGAGGCTTGTTATTTAGAGTGTTATTCGCCTTTTGATTATACTTTTGAGCGTTATTGGTGTATGCTAGGAAGGGTTGAACGGGTTTGTAAGACTTTGATTATGAGTAACTACAAGATGATTAATGCCTTGTGTATCTGCTTTTGGTTTTATGATTTATATGTGCTAGTTCAAATCCTTGCCTGCTTTGAGATATGTTAGGGGTCATAGGAGAGTGGCACTTCGTGGGCGCCGATGCCTCAGGATGAGGAAGGGCTCAGGATAACCCCCGAAAGAGTAGTTAAACAAGTGATAACCTAAACAATGGAATTTAGGGGGGTGGGTAGTTAAAAAAAAACACAAGATAATAAAACATTGGATTCCTCAGCTATGCATTTGGGCTACCATAGACTAGTGATAGACTGAGAAGGTCGTGGTTGGCAAAGCCATAATCTTGTCTTCATGAGAGATTATTGGTTCCGCATTAGCTACCCTATGGTGTCGGCGCATCAGTTAGGAGGAAGGGCCAGGAGATCCATAGATGGGTGCCGGCGCCTCAGTGAGAGGAAGGGCCAGGAGAATCCCATGAGAGCTATGCGATGACACTCTCCACTTGACACCCTGGTGTTTTGTTTGTAGTTGCCTCTGGATATTGTATCTTTATGTTATTTTTGAGGGTTAGGGAATGCATAGATGGGTGTCGGCGCCTCAGTGGGAGGAAGTGCCAGGGGATCCCATGAAAGCTATGTGATGACCCTCTCCACTTGACATCCGTTTGCCTGTTCTCTTGTTGCCTCTGGAATTATGTACTGAATCATTGTTTCAGATTTATATGGAATTGTATTCTGGTTATTGTTTTAGATTTATTTGGAAGTGTATTCTAGATATTGTATCTTTATGATGCTTTTGATTCTTGTGAATTTGTTTCATGATTGTTAATTGGTGGTACTTCATGTTATTGTGATGAGGTTCTTAGTTTTAACTTGTTATGTGATTTGTGAACGTTGTTGGTTGTTCATCATATGCTTTGAGTTGTACTTGTTTGTATCATGTTGTTATTGAGTCAGTTTGACATTCATGGTCGGGTTCACTTCCTCGTCACCTCTGAGCACGGGGGGTGAGTTACTTGTAATTCACATGGTTGGGTGGAACGTGCTCCGCACCCGTTGGGTTCCCCATCAGCATCCTATCTTCTCAGCATATCCAGTTGGAGTTGTACCAGTATTCACCTTGTATTTTAGATTTCATTATATTTGTAGCATCCCACATGTTTGGGAATTTCAATGTAATTCAATTATCAAGAGATTGTAATGTCCTATTATAACAATGATGTAATAGTTAGGATCATTTGTAACTTTGTTAAGAGATTTATCATGGATGTAATTATGTGATGTTTATTATTCTCGCATCATGGTTATTGGATGTATCCTTATTCATGGTTATTGGATATGTTGTAATCTTAATCTTTAATTCCATTTAGTTGTTGCGATGTAACCTCGCGTGCCCCAGAGAACTAAGTGTGTTAATGCTATGTGGTTATGGTTTAATGTATTTGCATGTTTAATTTAATTATTTAAAAAAAAAAAAATATTTGTTATGTGTGTGTTCTTTGGGGTTTGCACGACGGGCGTTACAATAAGTTTCCAAGTCAAGTTAATGTTGTCTGCTACTTTTTTGAGCCGACTCTTGTTCTAGTTTCAATGATTGTATACATATATCAACAACATTTATATAGAATGTTCAATTCATTACGTGGTTTTTCTATTACCTTGAACATGTTTCCCATCATCAATGACCATTTCTCTAAATACTTTAAATTGATTTTTTTATTGTGATGTTAAATGCAATAAAAATGATTTCCCTTTTAGGTAGAAGAAAATAGTAGGATTTGTTGTTGGTTCTAACCCAACTAGTGGGGAGTGCTTGAAATGATTGAATTTGATTCTAACTAAATCAACAAAAATCCATCTTGTCACTTGGCTCTTGAATTAGCCTAGAATTTGAAGTCGTATTCTATAATTACAAAAAAATGATATGGGTAACATGACTTTGTTATTTTTTTCAGATTGTATTAGAAAAACCGTATATTATTTTATTTAAAATTACTTATATATATATAAATATATTACTTAAAATTTATTTTTAATTTATAATATTTGTATTTTTAAATTGTTTTGTAAAGTTAAAATAAAGGAATAAATGATTATTTTAATGTAACTTGTTCTTATTTGTAATAATAAATATATGTATTTTATTTTTTAAAAATTTGAACTATATAATTATTTCTAATAATTAAAAAATAATATTTTTTAATTTAAATATATTTTTTAAAAAAATTATTATATTTATTTTGTATTTAATTTTTTAAGTTAATCATTCTTATTTTCATAATTTTAAATTTATTTCACCCCTTAATTTTGTATCTTTGTTTTACCCTTTTATCATTTATTTTTAAAATAAAGTATGTAATCAATTTTTATTTATTTTTAAGGTGTTTTTAATCATAATCTTGGCATGAGGGGACCATTCCCATAAAAGTATGAATATATAATTTGATATGGGTTGTTCCAAATTGGAAGGCCCCACAAATAGAGTATATTAGACTCATCAATAAGGGTACACACCTTTAAATTTGAGGCTTCTAAGATTTGAGAGCATAAAGATAATTTATTGAGCTTGTTGACAATAACACTAATTTTTGGTATGGTAGTGTAGTTGCAATATATGGCTAGTTGCATTGCCTTTATTGAAAGATTTTTTTTTTTTTTTATCGCTTCCCATGCATCATTACTACCTTCTTCATTGTGGCGGAAGGGGAGGATTTGGGAGTTACATTACTTTTCCTGCACATTGCCTTATATTTTTGTAACTCATTCTCAGTCATAAATGGTTTTCATTCTTCAAAATTATCTAATATGAAAGAATATGTTTTCTCTAAAGTTTCAAATTTTTTGTAGTGAACTTGATTTTCATATAGCCCACCAACCATTAAATTTGCATCTCTTGTATCATTGTGTGAATTTTGTTCAACCCATATTGATGGATTAACCTCTGGGTCCACCGAATGCAAGGAGGGTGACTCCTTAACTTGGGAAGATTTAGGCAACAAATCTAGCATCTTTGTAGTGGGCTCCAAAAGAGCATCCACAATGTATTGATGTGAATGAGCCCCATACCTCCAAGAACCTTGATAATCAACTTTAGGCCTGGGCTTAGGACAATCATTGGTTGTGTGGCTTGTTTCAAATAATCTTTGACAATGAAACCTGGTAGACCTTTATAGTCAAGAGATTGTGACCAGTAGTGGCCATTCACCTTCAATATGATATCAACTAGGATATCAAAATCTGGTAAGGCCAAATTTGTTAATTGTTGCTTGGGTAAAAACTCGAAGCTATCCTCAACACTTGCTAAAGTTATGGCTAACAACAAGAGCTATAGGTTGAGGAAGTCCTTCATGGATGAAATTGGGAATAAAATTCATAATGGAAAAGAGAGTGGAAAAGTAGAATTTGATGAAACTCTTGCAAAGTTTAGGTTAATGACTGATGCTTTGTTCATTGTTATGATGGGAAAGATTTTAAATAGTTATCCTAGAATAAAGGATTTTACTGTGATTTTGAGAGCATCTTCTAAACAACAGGTTGTCTTAGATCAAATAAATGAAACAAATAATGTGAAACAACCAACAATTTTGAATTTGAAACAATGGTATATAGACAACTATTTAGCCTACTATTATGCTACAACAATTAACTACAGGTTAAAACATTATCCATATCAACATAAAATAGTAGATGCAGTTCACCTCAAACTCTACTATGGTAATTTCTTTGTAAGGAAGTTTGCACTCCATGAACATTCTCTATGTACATCAATATGTTGGTTATTATCTCGATCTCCTTTGTGATCAAAAGAATAGTGAAGTTCATTGCATAACTCATGACCATTTTGTAGTGCTACGATCTAGTGCTCTTTTACTTCTTACTCACTATGTTTTCAATCACCATGTGCAAATGACCTAGAGGACAAATCTTTGTCACCATTTGATAGTAACTTTTATTTTTTTTGGACTATTTGTTATGATTCAATCACTGTTTGACAATGTTCTTCCTTTCTCAGTCCTATAGGATAGAGGACAATTCACAATTTGCAACTTTCTAACAATGGTAAATAGATATAGTAATGATATTTAAAATTTTAGAAGTGGATTTTTTTTAATTTCTAAGGCCTATTAATCATATTTATAACTTAAAATTATTTAAGCTATTTGAATAGTTGAACTTCATATTATAGATCTTTAAAGTACAATAGAATCGGGTACTTAACATGATTACAAAGAAGTTGAATGAAAATTAGTAAATTACTGCTGATTTAGCTTTTCCTTTTGCATGTTTATAGGGTTATTTCTTCTAGCATTTGTTAGGCCTATTTTAGATTCTATGGAAACAACAAAGGCAGTTCCACATCCAGGTCTAAATGAGGTGATGACCCATCCTTCTATGATGAAGTTTGAAGGATACACCTAAGAATAGATCCAAAAATAGTAGATTTTTCAATCTTTAGATCTTTGAGATCGTTGTAGATTTGATTTGATTTTTTTACAGTTGGATAGATCTAAAAGATTGTTCCTTGAAAATGATGTAAATGAAAATGTTATTTGTTCAGAATAATCTAAGAGTAGTATTTTTCACTTGCACAATTTTTTTTTGTATACCTTAAGATAACTATTAAAATTATCATTTTGTTAATCGTAATATTTCATTGTATATTTATATATTGTTAGATTGAATTGGATAGTTAATGTATGTTTAAAAAAAAATCAACATAATATACTTTCCATGTACTTTTATTCATCACTTGTAAATCTAAATTTTTGTTACTTTTTGTGATCATAAAAAATAGCTTATCTATGAAATATTTTCATGCATGTTTGAGATCTCTACAAGGTGATGAGAAAGGCCCTAGGGTTTTGAGTATCCTTATTGTTTTGATGGTAATATTGTCAATAAGTTCTCTCCTTGCCCAAATATAGTCACCAGAGAAACTGCCATGATGCTCTTGACTGTAAATTACTTTGTTCTCCCTACCTTCTCACTACAAGTCTGACTCTTCATCTCTATCAACTACCCTTCCATCTCAATGTCTTTTCATGCTCTTGCATCTATTCTCTTATGAATTTATTCTTATGACTCTGAAAGCTATCACTAGGTCTATTATGACTGTTAGGTCTTTGAGGGTATATGATTTTCTACTATGAACTCTTAGATTGTCATGCTTTTGATGACAATTCTCCAAGGATGTTTTCTCACTAACTTAACTCTCTATATATTCTCCATTATGTATTGAAAATTCATGGTTTCTAGTTAACTATTTACTAGTGTGACCATTGCCATGTTTCTTGGGATTGTCATCCCTATAGGATAGTTTCCTTATAGATCTAAATGTAATTTAAAAGGTGCCCATAAATATTGAAAAGTTTTATAAGACTGTTGTGTCAAGGTAGTAGATGGTCATGACAAGTTTCATAATACAACTATACCACAAGAGCCAAGAAGACACGATGCGGTGTAGCGGTAACATCACACATTACCACGAAGGTCGAACAATAAATGTGAGGGTATGGCAACAACTCAAATACTTCTCTTGTATCCTTGTAAGAGCCAAGAAGACATGGAGTGATGTAGCGGTAACATCCCACATTACTGCGAAGGCCAAGTAATAATGGTGTGGTGTAGTGGTAACATCTCACATTATCGCGAAGACCAAGCAATAATAGTGTGATGTAGCGGTAACATCCCACATCACCACAAGGATCATGTCAAAACGGTGTGGTATCATAGTTAAACTATAAAAAGAAATATCACATTTATTTGAGGCATTTTTTTGAAACAATTTTCTTTCCTTGTGTATATTGCTTCCACATTTTCATGTATGCCTTGCAAGGTACTTGTAACTACAACACACGACAAAAAAAACCTTGTTGTTATGCTTTGATGGATGTCCCTTCGTTATTACTAGATAGCTTATGTAGTGCACATTATTATAGTGTAAGCCTATTTTTCAGATTGTTTCATTTAGCATCACCAATATTCTCCACAAGAACATTGTCCCTATTTAAAATGATGGAAATGGTTCACATCTCAGAATAATTTCTCTTGCAACAATCTTGGAGATGAATTTAGATGCAGTGTGAAAATCAGAACATACTCAAAGGTTCTTAACAACTCTAATAGTTGTACCAGGGGTCATGTTTAACAAACCAAGTGCAATTGCTAACTTTTCACTATGGTGGTAGATAAATGATTCTTTTTTCTTCTATTCCACAACATTGATTAAAAGTCTTGAATTTGGAAATACCTTGTTGCCTTCATTTTCCAAGCCAATTTCTCCAATTTTGCATAGATCTACCATGTTTGTGGATGTGATCTATCTCCTACACAAAAAAGCATGCACCATTTTATGCCCTTCAATCCAACTACATGCAGGTATCTTTTTAATTCCTCTATCTTTCATCAATCTCCTTACTATTTGAACCTCACCACACTTGCCCACTTCTGCATAGATGTTTTAGAGAAGAATATAAGTTGCAACATTTTTAGGATCCAACTAAAAAGCAGTGTTGTTGGAATACTTAGCCTATATTCATAGACGATCCACAAGAACCAAAAGTTTAACTAGCATCTCAGTAATAATGTATGGGGTGTCCTCAAGATAGCCGACATCGGCATGAAGGTCAACCATGCACACCTAATGATCAACTATATATGTAATACAATAAGGGTTACTGACATGTGAAGTATGTACAACCATCATCCACTAAACTTGCATGATGACATGCATCTAGAACACAAGCAAAGCTTACAATGTCGGTGTTCTAGAGTGCTTCATTAATTCAAATATTTTGAGAGATTCCTTGCAAAATCCATTTTGTGCACATTCTACAATCATATCATTTCCTTGCATGAGATGACATCTCTTTGAGGCATTATGTCAAACAATTCATTTTGTACTACATTTTGGTGCCAAATCTTTGGTAATTATGGTTAGTTTCATTACATTCAAATTCTAAATTCTGGGAAATTATATATAGTAAATAGATTGATGGTTGTTTGGATAGTGAAATTAGCTCTCTTAGAAATTAACTAAAATATCTAGAAGGATTATTTTAATTAAAGAGGATTTTGGGGTTATTTTTGTAACAATGATTTTATAGTGTAACTAGCTTTGCTATTTTCATTCAAGATACAAGTCATCAAATTCAAGCATATACCAAGAAGATGGTACTCTACTTCAAACCATCAACCTCACTTAGTTTAGTTTGCTTACATGGGGATATTAAGGAAGTTGGTAAAAAAATAATATATCTCATTTTTTGTTTGTGAAGGAGAATCCTATGATATTCAATATGGCAGTGGAGTGGATCAATATCCGATTTCTTATGTAAAGATGATATCATGGTTGGGAAACTTGTGAAATATTAGGTTAGTAATTCTTGGATGTTAAGGCTTACCAGTTAGATATCAAAAATCTTTTCTCATCAACTTAATTTTGAATTTATGTATAAATGGATTTGTCCATGGTGTAGGTCTTTACTCAAACAACACATGAACCAGGGTTGACATTTTTGTTGTCTAATTAACTTTGATGGCATTCTTGGGCATGGTTTCCAGGAATTTTTTGTTGATAATGTTGTTCTAGTCTAGTTAGTGTTGATAGCCTTCATTTTATAATGTCAACTTCATTCTATAATCTAAGCATATCACCTTTCTTAAAATTTGAACAAGGTTGTGAAATCAAGGGTTCAATATGCATATTTCAGGCCTATGTTGAACACTTTGTTTAAGGCATTTGTTGACAAGGATACAGTTTTTTAATTGATGTATCTTTTTGTTGTGTTTGCACTTTTCTAAATTTGCAATATACAATGCACTTTTATTCTTTCTGAATTGAGACTAATAGTAATTTTTTTGGTTGTATTGAGGCACAACTTCATTCATGGCAGAAAAGGAAGCACCCTGTTGCTCATACCAGATGGCACATTACATATAAAGTAGGAAATATTCTAGTAGGGTTATTGTTGACTACATTAAAGGAGAGAACTTCATATATGGGATATGATCAATACTCTCCTTCTTGGATTCTACACGTTACAACTTTCTCCAGGAAGATTTCCCACATTGTAGAAGTTTTAAGAGATGAAAAGGACATGTTTCTCGCATTGAAGAGCTTCAAGCATGTGTTTCCATCATTGAAATTTTTTTTTGGAGAAGTTTATTTCTTGCAATCATTTTTGTGCAATGTTGTAACTCAAATTTTTAGTCTTGTGACTGAAAATAACAATTGTAATACTCTATTTCTAAGTTGTGATTAGAAAACCTTTCTTTTATTAATAAATTTCATTGATTTTTCCTTCTCAATGGTTGTCTTATTGTGTGCAATTGATGATTGATGTGCATTTTTGTGTTTTATGCTTAAATCCTCAAATATCAGTCAATTAAAATGACTAACTATACTTCTAATTGATATCAATTAATAATTAAATTGATTAAATATACTACCATTGATAAAAATTAGTGAATAGTGAAGAAAAATGACTAAATAAGTGACTAGTTAAATATATTAGTGAATAAAAAATGACTAAATAAGTGACTAGATTACAACAATCAACAACTAAATATATCAATGGAAAAAAGTGACTAAATAAGTGACTAGATCATAGCAATGAATGACTAAATCAATGACCAAATATACTACCAAATTGATCAATCAAAACAACCAATAAATGACTAAAAATGGTTTAGACATCAATATGGTCGCATTATATATGACTGACAATAAACTACTAGTGGTCACGTGACCAACCATAGTCATTTATAAGTAGTTTTTTCAGTCATTTATTGCTGTTGATGTACTAGTATTTGGTTTGAATTTGTAGGGATGAGGTCCCCCCTTTGTGATCTCATTTGGCATGTTTTAGGCTAAATTTCCTACTCCAATTTAAAAAGGGTGATAGTAGTTTAAAAAATTGTATAATTCATTTACTCTAACAATATTTGATATCTATTTTTTAATTTTTGAAAACTACTTATTACTAATCTTTCTCTCTCCCTATCTCCCTCCATCTCGCCTACTCTATATCTCTATTTCTCTTTCTATCTCCCTCTCACTCATATCTCTATGTCTTACGATATATATCTTTCTCTATCTATATCTTCCTATCTCTCTCGACATCTCTCTATCTCTTTCTCTATCTCTCCCTATCCCTCCCTATCCCTCCCTATCTCTCTCTATCACCCTCTCTCTCTAATGGGGGATTTTTCCTTTACCTACCACTTTAAGTCCAAATTCAAAATAGAATGTCTACTTGCAGGGTGTGCTTTTATACATGCGAACATTGATGGAGGATTTGGCCCTACCATTTCAAGTCTAAATTTTTGCATAAGTACGTATGCATTTGCTTTTTAGATTGTGAAAAGATCCTTAGAGTGAAGGTTGTGATAATTTCTAGCTTAGTGATGGTTTTCTAACTTTTCTAAGGTCTACAATTGTGGTAAAAAAGTACGTTGTTTTATCTTTCTTGTGGATTTTACTACATCCAGATAGGGTTGATTTTAGTCTGATCAAGAGGGATTTTAAGGATTGAAGTATAATTAATCCTAAGACAATTTGAATTGAGTCTAAAATTTGAAGAATTTTAAAAAAACTTGAGGTCCTAATTTTGCAATCAAAAGCCCTAATCCTAGAAACCATGGTCAAAAAATCAAGAGGGGTTAAGTGGGGTTTGGGTGTGGAAGTAATGACTTAGTTGTCAAGATTGTTAAAGAGACCATGAATTAATCAAGATTCTAGGATATTAGTTGATTGGGTAATTGATAAAAATGATTATTGCAGAGATGCCATAATTCCTATTGTGTGATCAAAAATAAATGCGTAATGAAATAAAATAAATACTATTCAAGCACACCAATAAGACATTGTATCAAAATAGAAAATAAAAGGTAAGTAGATGCAAACTCAATATTATGCTTCGATTGTCATCCTATTGTCCTCTATCTTCAGTGTTTTTGTTGATTCTAGCTTTTGCTCTCAGAGTATATGCTGGGCTCAACAAACTGTCTTCCTAAAGAACGAGATTTAAATATGATGCATGATGCAAGATTAAGCCATGATATGGAATAAGA
Organism: Sequoia sempervirens; assembly: GCA_007258455.2. Taxonomy (NCBI): domain Eukaryota; kingdom Viridiplantae; phylum Streptophyta; class Pinopsida; order Cupressales; family Cupressaceae; genus Sequoia; species Sequoia sempervirens. Next base: position 62,678 of record VDFB02124626.1, on the reverse strand, counting down.
CTAAGAAGATTGAAATAAACATGATGCCATGATATTAAAATGCTAAATGAATTAAATGCAATGAACTCTAATTAATTTCCTATCCCTAATGCTTAGATTCACACAGGTATTTATACAGTTTTTCAAAGGATTCTGATTGGCTGTCTTGATTGGCGGTTGTCTGAAGAGAAAATAGAAGAAAACCTAAAAACAAGATTTTTCTATTTTTATGAAAGAGAAAAAGATAAGAAGATAAGAAATCATCTTTCTTTAAAAAGATAAAAGAAAGATTTAAAAGCTGATAAATAATGAATTAAAAATTCAATTATTTATTTGTGGATGATATTCAACTTTTCTTAATTAAATTAAGCTTTTAAAGAAAGCAGAAGAAAGTTTGTGATAAGAAGAAATTTTTAATTAGGATTTTTGAAGAAAGCAGAAGATCTCATATTTAAATAAAATATTTAATTATGATATGAGAAGAAAACAGAAGATTTTAATATCTAGCTGTGATTTTAGAAAGAAAGCATAAGATCCTTTAATTAAATAAGGTTTATTTAATTAAATCACTTTTATGAAATTAATTAAATGACATATTTAATTAATTAGAAGAAGAATTTAATTATAGAAGAAAGAGAGATATTTAAACTTAATTAAATCAAAAGATTTAATTTAAATTCAAACAATGATAATTAATTTAAATAAATAAAATGTATTTATTTAATTAATTAAGTGGACATATGAAAATAATAAAATAAAATAAATTTATTTAATTATGAAAGAAGAATAAGATGAATGAACAATATAATTAAATTAATTAAATTTAATCATATGTAGAGGACTTTTAGATAAATTAATTAAATAATAAATATTTAATTAATTGCCAGGATTATAGACATGACTATTTTTATGCGTATACATTTTGCCCCTCTTTGAAGTGATGTGTGAAACACATTGCTTCAAAGAAAATAAAAAAAATTTCCCCTAATATGTTTCTGATTTTTTATGTCGATGATGCCCCCTCGGGAGGTAAATCACGGAAGATGGCGTCAAGAATGATAGGGAAACAGTGATTTAGCTCCCGATAAATGATGTTTGTGATGGCCCAGTGAAAATAATATGGAAGGAAGGAAAAAAATGCCATGAAATCTCACCTTAATAGACCCTTAAAAGGTAAAAAGGGGTAAAATGAAGTGTCATTTTCACCTTGCTGCTACAGTGAAAAGTGAGCTCTGATAGTGACTTGGCAAGATGGAGATCCCATTGCACAGGCATAGATTCGAGCGAGTGCGTCGATACCAGAGACCAGCTACGTATGGACCACCGGTGAGTGATTCCAACTGTTTATGATTTCAAATTTTGCATTTTGAATCAATTTTATAAATGTTTTAGGTCGGTTTTTGGTTTTTGCATTACGTTTTAGTGCATTCGATAAAAATTTTAGCGCATTCATAGAGTTCTATAGCGCATATAGGAAATTCTGTAGTGCATATAGGGGCGGGTTAAAATTCATCTTGTAGCGCATTCGACAAATAGAGTAGCGCATATAGGTGAAAATCAGCTAGTTTGATCCTGTAGCGCATCTAGGGCAGAAAATTGCGCATATAGGGCTAGGGCCACAAATAGATAAAGTTGTGCATTTGAGAGTTAAAGTCGCGCATCCACAGGATAGAATAGCACATGTCGAGATTTAGCGCATTTGAGTGAAATTGTAGCGCATTTGTGTTTTAGCGCATCTGGGTAACAGAGTAGCGCATATGGGAAATTTTTCGCAGAATGCCTGTGTGATGAAAAATGATTAGTTAAATTGCTTCCTTAGTCAATAGATAGATGAATTGTAGTACCATCATGCTGATATGGGGAAAAAATGATAGAAAATCTGATAAAGAATTGATAACTTTGCTTCCAAAATAGAAAACAAAGAGTAGATAACTGATAACTTTGTGACGAACAACAAAGAGTAAATTGATTGACGGATTGATGTTTTGTTTGGATAACTTTGCTTCTCGTGATTGAAAAACAAAGAGGAGATGTTTGATAAATTTGCTTTGTGCGATAGAAACCAAATCGTAAAATGAGGATATAAATTTGCATTCATGACTGAAATACAAATAGGAAATGATTTGTGTGTTGATAAATTTGCTTTCCTGAAAAGAAAAACAAATAGTAAATGATGATAGAGTAGATTGATTGGATAGTCAGATATTGATTTAACACTTGATATGGGTCATTGATTGAATTTGTTGGATAGATAGATCACATGATATGAGTCTGATTAATGTGTCCTTTGTGATGATAAAAAATAGGAGGCTTTCAAAAGCCTCCAGACTAGAGAGTGGTTCCCACTATGTTGGGAGCGAATAGGAGAGCTTACACCAGCTGAGTTACAGGGGATAGCAGATTGTGGACTAGGACCTTTGTTGACGATGTCGCGAGGTATTCGGATCAACAGGGGACTGTTGACCGCTTTGGCAGAGAGATGGCACTCAGAGCATAACACTTTTCACTTACCGACCGGTGAGATGAGTGTGACGCCCAAGGATGTGTATAGGATTCTTGGGGTTTCAGTTGTCGGTGCCCTTGTGGTTTATGACCACAAGGAGATTGGTGGGACCAAAGCGCTGTGGCGGATATGCGGCGATGCGAGCATTAGTGGATACTAGATAGATTGGGAGGATTTTAGTAGGCATCCAACCTTAGTTGCTGTGTTGACTGCATTCATTTGAGGCTTCCTTGGACCGGACCATCGATCGAAGGGATTTGCAGTTGGTTGGGGTAGGATGTTGGAGTGGTTGGTGACACAGCCACATAGGTATGCTTGGGGGAGCTGTATATTAGCAGACATGTATCATGATCTTCATCAGGTTGTATATAGAGGATCCACTAGCTTGGCGAGTGGAGTGACACTTCTATAGATCTGGGCATGGGAGCATATTACGATCAAGAGACCACATTGTACGAGAGATAGGCCAGTAGGGAGGCCCTATGTGTATGCATATTCTAGTGCCCTTATCCAACAAAAGTTGGGCAAGGTAGAGTATTGGCGATGGGTATTGGATGATATAGATGCAATGATATGGAGACCATACACGGATTGTGAGGCATGGGGGAGTGATCACTTAGAGATGCCATTTATTTGCAGATCGCGATATCTGATAGGGCGGACCCCCTTTATTATTGAGAGATTTCTGGCATTACGGGTCTTGAGACAGTTTGGATTTACACAGGGGATGCCACAGGGCGTTGCTCATTATGGGTGGCACAAGGGTGATCCAGGATGGGGGCCATGCATTCGATACTAGGTAGCATACACTGAGTATTCTACCTTACAACCAGAGATATGGACAAACAGACCAGAGGTGCAGGATGCAGGGATGACCAATGATTATGCACATTATTTCCATACGCATCCATTTCCATGATTTACAGTGCCAGATGAGTCATGGGCGATTGGGGTAACACCATAGCTAGGGGTAGGGAGACAGGAGGATGTGGTCGGCGGAGAGTAGGCGATTGGTGGAGGAGAGGAGGGAGATGAGGAGGAGGGAGATGAGGAGGGAGATGAGGGTGAGGAGAGTGGAGATGGAGAGGATGGAGACGAGGACAACTCAGATGGCGGAGATGATAGGGGAGATGATGGTGGAGAGGAGAGGCAGCAGAGGTTGGATAATATGGGCAGAGCACAGATTGTTCGGTGAGCCAGATCTGATGGCAGACCACGGACAGTGATTAGGGTGTCGTCCTCATCTCAGCAGGCACAGATGGCTGCATTGCAGGCTCAGGTTCAAACTTTTCAGGGACAATAGGCGCAGCTACAGAGCCAGCTAGCTCAGGATCAGAGTGTGATAGTGCAGTTGCAGGCACAACTTTCATAGGCTCAGACACAAGTACAGGCGCAGGCTTAGACACAGGTACAGGCTCAGGCGCCTGCCCCAGATCCCCAGGTGACACAGTTGGTAGTAGAGAGGGATGCACTTAGATGACGGGCACTGGAGGCCGAGGGTGTGGCACAGCGACTCATGGGTACCGTAGAGAGTACATCATTACGGGAGGCCATTGCAGAGGGATTTGAGGCAGCTAGAGAGGCCGAGTACTACAAAGTCCGATATGAGGAGTTGTGTCCTCCCGAGCATCAAGAGCCTTATCCCCGATCACATAGCAGGACAAGGACCCGACCACGGACATCGACACATGGCAGAGAGGTTACAGGGCCCCGACGGGATCCTGATGTAGGGGGTAGCGGCAGGCTACCTCCTTCCGGACCAGCTCCTTCAGGGGCATCTACTAGCTAGTGATTGGGATAGATATATTTTGCACATATGCAGGGCATGTATATTGAGTTTTGATCATATCTTATGTATCATGTTTTGAAATTTTTAGTTTCATTGGACATTGGACATTTGTATTATTTTGATGAGCGATGATATGCAGTGGCGATGATTTTGATGATGATATGTTTGTGCATTTTTTATATGATATGGATGCTACTTTTATGCATGTATGATATGAGATGGATTTTGATATGTTTTTATTGTTTTTGCGGACTAATCTTATGATGCAAGATGATCTAATGATATGATGCAAATGGATGATCTAGGATGTAGATACAATGATTGTGAGAATGTAGATATGAATTGTTGATTTTTTTGAATCTTTGTTTCAAATGCAGAAATGAATAGTATGTGTATGAAATGCATCATGAAATTTATGATATGAAAATGGTAGATAATGAAAAATGTGATACTGCTAATGATAATGGTGAAAAGATAAATGATATGTTTGGTAATGTGTATGTAATGAAAATGGCAATGTGATGATAATAGAATAATTATAATGTGGAATGCAATAATATGAAAGGAATAAGTGCAATGGTAATGAAATGATATGAGATGATGATCATAAATGGTAGTAAATGATAAATGATAATGGGATGATAAACGATAATGATATGAGAGAAAAGATAATGATAATAGTAATTGAGAAATGATGATGTTATGAAAAATAATGAGAACAATGATATGAAATGATGAATGAATAAGAAATGATAAGGTTATGAAAATAAATGGGATGAAATGATAAAGGATAAGGATCTAATGATAGAAAATAAAATAGGAATGATAATGATAATGAATGAGAAATGATAATGATAATGCTAATGAGAGAAAATGAAATAGAAATGATAACGATAATGATAATAATGAAATGATACTGAATGAGAAATGATAATGATAATGATAATGATGAAATGATAATGATGAAATGATAATGAATGAGAAATGATAATGATAATGATAATGATAATGATAATGATGAAATGATAATGAATGAGAAATGATAATGATGAAATGATAATGATAATGATGAAATGATAATGAATGAGAAATGATAATGATAGAAAATGATAATGAACCAACTGTCCAAATGTCCTCCACAAAGAGTTCAAAACTACATGACAACCGTTAATGTTTTCATTCAGCCTTTCAGAATACTGATGTGAATCTAATATGGAGATATATACAATGATCTAATGGATATGCAACTAAATGAAACTAACCAATTTGTTGAGCCTGTCATAAGCATTCTTGAATCATCATAGAGCATCTTAAAATGTTGGAAGTATGTACAACTTTCGTAATTTTTGATATAGCAAGCGAACACAAGCATCGAGGTATAATTGAACCGAGATGACCTGAGCATTTCTTGCATAAACAGATAAAGCTTAACCACCCTTCCGATGCAAATGTGGAACTGTCATTAATGATATTGTTTTGGTAATCATGTCCTATGACATATTTGCATCGAATTAATCGTTAACCTCAAGACAACAGACAAAGAAAAATCATTCTCGTTCCTTGCCACTCTAGTTCAGTACATCATCGAGTGTGCTCCAGAGTAATGATATCGAAAATAAAACAACCTTTGTTCAAAATGTAATACTGTTATTTCATACATTATTCAGATTTTTGGATCATCCAATAGACAATGATATGGTATCTGCTGAAAATTGTTCATGATATGGAGCGATGATTGGATAAGGTTTCACCTGAGTTGGTTGTTTGTTTGTATGATCAGATTTTATGACATTGTCCAGCTGTCTTAGTATGCTATGAAAGTTAAGTGCTCCCAGTTGAGTTTTTTCCCTGTTTATTGACACAACTTTGCGAAAAAGGAATATGTACAATAATCAAGCCATGGTAAGATGTTTTATCACTCTAGGCAAATGACGACAGGATGATGCAATTATAACCCTAAGATGCAGAAAAAGGAAAGCTGAAAAAGCCAAAGTGCAAAACAGGAACTAATAGATGGAGAGGTACAGATAGCGTTAGTTTGCCAGATTTTCACTATCTGTGTTTATTGCATTTTTCTGATTTCTTTTTGATTTTTTTGTATTTTTCTATCAATAGACTGCATGTTTGCCAGGTTTTCACCCTATGACATTTTCTGCTGTTTTTTGAAATTTTCTCTTTTTTCAGGACTTTTTCTGCTATTTTTGAATATTTTTAGGACTTTTTCTGATTTTTTTGTATTTCTTCATGACTTTTTCTAATTTTTTTGTATTTCTTCAAGATTTTTTCTGATTTTTTTGTATTTCTTTAGGACTTTTTCTAAATGATGATAGCTAACTTAAACATAATATTTCTTGAGATGCATGCTGTTGATGGGTTCGTCAAACAGGTCCCCTTCTGGCGTTGATAACTTGTAAGCTCCTAAACCGTAAATTGCAATATCCACATAAGGACCTAGCCAATTTGGTTCAAATTTTCCCTTCTTTTCTCTGTCTTATTGATTGCGTGGGTTCTCTTTCAGAACTAGATCACCCACTTGAAAGGTACGTGGCTTTACTTTATGATTATAGCTGCGAGACATCATCTGTTGGTATGCTTTCAAATGGTCAGCTGCTCTTTGTCTTTTTTCATCTAGAAGTTCTAACTCTTGTAGTCGAGAAACTCTGTATTCATCATTGGTTATGAGACCTTTCAGTGATACTCTGAGTGATGGTATTTCAACCTCTAAAGGCAATATGGCTTTTGCTCCATAGACCAGAGCAAAGGGTCTTGCTCCCGTTGGCGTTCAGACACTAGTTCTATAAGCCCACAAAGCGGGATTGAGTTGAACATGCCAATCTTTCCTTGAATCATTTACAGTCTTCTTCAAAATCTTCAGTATAGTCTTATTTGAGGCCTCTGCTTGGCCATTCCCTTGGGGATAGTAAGGTGTTGAATATCTGTGCTGAATATGGAATCTCTCACAAAGTTCATCAACATCCTGATTCTTGAAAGATCGACCATTATCTGTAATAATGGCATTAGGAATACCATACCGACAAATAATGTAGTTGAGTATGAAAGATGAAATTTGTTTTCCAGTGACTTTAGAGAGAGGTACTGCCCCAATCCACTTAGTGAAATATTTTGTCGCTGTGATGATGAACTTATGCCCATTTGAAGATGAAGGATGAATCTTGCCTACTAGATCTAACCCCCATTGAGAAAATGGCCAGGTTGGTGTGAACGAGTGAAGTTCTTGTGTAGGAGCATGAATAAGATTCCCATGAATCTGACATTTCGAGCATGTTTTAAAAAAAGTGAATGATTCCCTCTCCATTGTAGGCCAGTAGTAACCCATTCTTATCAATTTCTTGGATAAAGTTAGTCCACTCGAATGAGTACCACAAATTCCTCCATGAACTTCTTGTGAATCTTTTAGGTAGGCATAAATATTACCATACCAGGGCGAATCGGATCCTACCAAGTGGCAGATAATTTGGCTTTCGGGTGTGTCATAAGCAGGTGTAAATAATTGTTCCACCAGAAATTCATAGCGAGTCTATTTTTCTGGGAGTTGTAACAATGAAGCGATCGTGGCCATAGCATCAGCTACTTTGTTATCAAGCCTTGGAATTTGTGTGAATTGGATGTCCACAAAGGACTTCTTGAAGTCATCGATCATCTTTTTGTATGGCAACAATTTGTCATCTTTATTCTGATAATCATCATTGATTTGGTTAATGATTAACTGTGAGTCACCATAAACTTGTAGCTCGATAATCCTCCATTCCAATGTTGTCTTTAGTCCAGTGATTAGTGCTTCATATTCGGCTATGTTATTGGTCCATGGAAACATTAGCCTATATGACCAAGGAATGGTATGTCCTTGAGGTGTGACAAAGAGAATGCCTGCCCTTGATCCATGTTGAGTAAAAGAACCATCAAAGTATAAGGACCATAGCTGCTTAGATTCTGCAGTGAAAACATCGGCATCTGGAAATTCAATGTGCAAGGGATGCTCTGCTTGTAGGGGAGCGTCTACTAGTTGATCAGCGATAACTTGTCCCTTGATTGCTTTGCAATCAACATAGTTTATGTCAAACTCACTCGTAATCATGACCCATTTTGCTAACCTTCTTGTCAACGTAGCTTTGCTTAACATATATTTAAGCGGATCAATCTTTGCAACAAGATTAATCATATGCGTTAACATATAGTGTTGAAATTTTTGTGAAGCAAAGACTACTGCTAGGCAAGCCTTCTCAATGAAAGTGTAGTTGAGTTCATGTCCTGTCAATGTTCGGTTGATATAATATATTGCCCGTTCTTTCCCTGTATGGTCTTCTTGTGCTAGCAATGCACCCAAGGATGTTTCTGTTGCGGCAATGTACAAGATCAATGGTTTATCTAGATTTGGTGGTACTAAAACTGGTGGGTTCATCAGGTACTGCTTGATTTGTTGAAATGCCATTTCACATTTGTCATCCCATCTAAAAGGAACATTCTTATGCAGGAGATGTGTGAACGGTAGAATTTTGTCAGCCAATTGCGCAATGAATCTTCTTATGGATTGAAGTCGCCCTTGTAATGATCTCAATTGACTGATGTTCTTTGGAGGAGGCATCTCCATGATTGCCTGAACTTTAGCAGGATCTACTTCAATTCCCTTTTTTGAAACAATATATCCTAAAAGTTTTCTAGATGTGACCCCAAAAACACATTTCTTGGGATTTAGGCGAACTTTGAATTTTTCCAATCTGGTAAATATTTTAGACAATATTTCCAAGTGTCCTTCTCTGGTGTATGATTTTTCCAATATGTCATCTACATAATCTTCCATGAATGTGTGCATCATGTCATGAAAGATCGTAGTCAAAGCCCTTTGATAAGTAGCCCCAACATTCTTTAGACCGAAAGGCATGACATTCCAACAGTACGTTCCCCACGGACAAGTGAAAGTTGTTTTCTCCTGGTCTTCTGGTGCAATTTTGATTTGGTTGTAACCAGAAAAACCATCCATTAATGAATACATGGCATGGCCAGCTGTTAAATCAATTATAGTGTCAATGCTTGGAAGCGGAAAGTCATCCTTAAGGCAGGCCTTGTTAAGATCTCTGAAATAAGTGCACACTCTAATGCGTTTATCCGGCTTTGCTACTGGGACAATATTGGAGATCCATTCTGCATAGGCTATTGGTCTTATAAATCCTGCATCTAGGAGTTTCTTGAGTTCTTCTTTAACTAGTAGTGCAACGTGAGGATGCATCTTTCTGAGTTTTTGTTTCACTGGTTTAGCTCCTGGTTTGATAGACAAATGATGCATTATGAGATCAGGATCAAGACTTGGCATGTCTGCATAAGACCAAGCAAAATTGACTTGATTTTCTTTGAGAAAGTTCATGAACCCTAGGATTTCATTATTTGTCATTGATTCAGCTACCTGTAGAATCCTTGGATTATCTGTAGTTTCAATATTGATTTCCTTTGTAGGCTCGATTAAAATGGGCGATCATTCATGATAGTGCTCCGGGAGAGTGTCAAGTGTCCCATCAGCTGGTGCCTTGAAAAGGTTTTCACCATTTGATACACTCTTTATTTTATCTTTGTTTGATATAGTACTGCCATATTCTAGTTTTCACCACTAGATCGTTCTTTATTTTCTTTTTTGCATCTAGGAGACTTGACACTCTCCTGATTAAAGACTTTGTGCTGAAAATTACTAGTGGAACAATCATTTGCATCATCTGCGGAAAGGAAGTTTATGATAGCTTAGTCATTTGGAAAAATAGGTATATCAATAGGTTCAGATAGATCCCAGTCAATAAGATTAGGATGGATCAAAGGTAACAAGTCATTTGGTCGTGTGAAATCAGTGATGGTTAGGGTCAAAATAGAGTTATCAGTAGGATCCGAGGTATGAGGTAGATCAATGATGGTACTATTCTCCTGATAGTCTTGTTCGTTAAAATCCGACTCAGTATCACTAGACTCATAGTTGCTTTGTAGTTTAGATTCTTGTGGTTGGGACCCTGAACCTTCTCCTTTGGTTAAAGTTGGTGTATACTTGTGTAGGACATCTACCTCTTTGTATCTCCAAAATTTATCATCATGAATGGTATCCCATTCATATTCAGCAGAGTCTGCATTAGAGTTATTTTCTATGAAATTCAAGGTTGATGCCAAACATGCATCCTTTTTATCAGAACCTTCTTGTAGTGTAAAAACATTACCCTGTGATTGGTTGGATGGGGTAGTGTCATAGCCTAGTCTAGTTTTATCATATGCAGCAAGCCCTGGAAGATGGATAGGCTCAACTATGCCTTCTTTTCTTTTTCCAATAGGACCATTGTCATATCCCATCTTTTGCATGATGGAATACCCTTTCCCATATCGGTCAGTTGGTAAGGTGACATTTAGAACTGTTTCATCTTCATCCTTATAAAGCCAATTCAGAATTGCTGTATCCTCAGGATCTCCCATGGGGAATTTTTCTTTGATGAATTGTCCATTGAACTTGGTAGTTGGCTCTATTTGTAGTTGTAATGATGTTGATGCTACTGATATCTATTATTGTGTAATAGAAGGTTGTCCATGTGATCGAGGTGATGTAGGTAGATTAGCAAGATAGAGAGAATATTCCCCAACTCCACTTTCCTTGAACTGCAGTTTCTTGTCAAAGCTTTTGGCTAATTGACCGATTTGTGTATCATTCGTAGGAGAAGTATTAGCAAGCGCTTCTCGATTGTTTGGAACCAAAGTATCCTGACTAGCTTTGACATTGGCACAAGTTTGGATATTTGAATTATCAACTGATATAGTGATTTCCTGTCTGTCATATGGAAACTTAAGACATTGATGGTAAGTGGACGGAACAGCTTGCATTTCATGAATCCAAGGATGACCCAACAAGTTGTTGTATGCAAGATCCCGGTCTAAAACTAGATAAAAGGTATTTTTGATAACAAGTCCCACTCTGATTGGTAGCATGATTAGACCTTTAGACATTCTTTCCTCATCATCATAGGATTTTATAGTAATCTTCCTTCTAGGATCAATGGAGTCCTCCGAAAATCCTAAAGCTTGAACCACCTTCAAGGTACATATATTTAAACCAGCCCCTCCATTTATTAGGACATGTTTAACATGGAACTTGTGGATCATGACCTCTAAGTATAATGAAGAATTGTGGGGATGTGTCATGGAAACATCATCTTTGTCTGAAAATGAAAGACATGTAGGTGAGGACAAATGTCCTACCATGGCTTGAAATTGGTTCACATCCAAATCCGTGGATACAATTGTTTCAGAAAGGGCCTTCTCTAAAATTTCCTTAAGTGCAGGGGAAATCTTCAGGAGTTCTAAAATGGAAATTTGAGCCGGAGTTTTTTGAAGTTGGTTAACTAAGTCATATTGATGTTGAGGGAAGGGCTTAGTGGATTTCGAAGAGACAGCCTTCAAGACAACGTTAGCTTGTGCTCTTGTCGTGACATTAACTTGTCCATTGTCTATCTTTTCATTGATTTTTATAACGTTGATTCGCTCATCATCCATATAGAGGTGACGGATTACAGTGTCATCGATTTGATTCACATTTTTGTCAGAAGACTCTCCCTTTTGATAATTTGTCAAGGGGTTGCGAAATGCTTGGTGATCTTCATTGTTTTTTTGTTGTCCTTCTATTGTGATAGTGCCATTATCAATTAGGTCTTGAATAGCATGCTTCAAAGCTTGACAGTTGTTTGTACGATGACCTCTGCACCTATGATAGTCACAATAATACGCTTCATTCCATGATGGAGGTTTTACGCTAGGTTCATAATTGCGTTGAGGTGGTAAAGTAAGGGCATTTTTTTCCATAACCTCTTTGAATGCAGATTCCAAGGATTGTCCCAATGGAGTGAAATTTCTTCTACTAGAAAAGAATGAAAATCGTTGTGGGTTCGTGTTGGAGGCATTCCCTAAGGTGTTGTTGTTGTTGTTTCCACGGTAGTTTTGATTGTTGACAGTCCCTTGATTGGGGGTAGGATTTTGATTCATGTTGTTCTTTGGAGGAGGAGTATTGTTTCCTTGATTTGTGACAAGATTGACATTGTTGTAATTATTGTTGCAAGGAGTATTTGGCGTACTCAGAACAAATGGCTTAGTTGAGACATGGTTTGCATCTACCACACCATCGTTTACAATGTTTTTGTTGTGAGTCCAAAACTTAGACTTGTCTTGATTGTTATAATGGTTAGATGAGCTAGGATTATCCTTGTCAAGTTTTATTGTCCCTCTTTTGACCAAAGCACCTTCAATGGTCATGGCATCCTCAATCAATTTCTCAAAGGAAGGTGGACAATGTAGATTTAAACGATAGCTTATTTCCGAATTTAGGCTGTTGATGAAAGTAACCATTTTTTCCTTTTCAGGAACATGACATGGATATCTAGCAAACATTTTTCTCCATCTTTGAAGAAAGGTAGTGAAAGGTTCACCAAGTTTTTGTGCAACTTTGCAAAGATCAATCATGGTGATTTGGTGTTGGATGTTGTAGGAGTATTGTGTTATGAACAAATTGATCAATTCCTCAAATGTTTGGACAGGAGGTGTAATTTTTGATAGCCATTCCATAGAGTGACTTCCAAGACTCCTAGGGAACAAACGCATCAAGTACATGTCTTCATGTGCAAATTCTAAAGTCATGTTTCAGAAGTCTCTAACGTGATCAATTGGATCCGATTTCCCATTATAACGATCAAATTTGGGAATTTCACAATGTTTGGGAAATGGAATCATATTGAGACTTCTATCAAAAGGATAAGGACATATGTCATCAAGAGTATATTTCTTTGTTGTGGTCCCCCCTTGTAACTCTTTGATTTTTCCTTGGAGTGCCTTAAATTGTTGAGTAAGAATAGTAAGATCGGATGGGGATGCTTCTTCTTCTTTGCTCTTTAATTTCTTAGTATCAAAATCCTTAGGCAGTTTAGCTCCTTGATCGGCTAGGAAGAGAAAATACTTTTCTTTGTCACATTGTAGGATCTTTTCTATGGCTTTAAGAAACTTGGGGTCTTGTTCAACCTCTCTAATGTGAAGTTCTTCCTCTTGCTCATCATCACTATCTACAGGATTTTTGTTCATGTCCTTGTACTTATGAAATGGGTTTATTTCTCTATTAGCCATATCGTCATCACTGAAAAGAGGATTGTGATTCACACTATAATGAGGATTACCATGTTCACCTTCTTCTTGAATGTTATGGGTAGGACCTTCTCGTTGAGAGTCTTCTCCTAGTTTGTCGTATTGAGATCTTGTAAAAATAGGCATATGATAATGATATCTTGATCTGATAAGATGAACAAAAATCCTATGATATGATCAAAGATGTTCCCAATTCCTGATTGTGGCTTCCAAAGACAAAGGATATCTGAATCTTGTTGAGGGAAGTTGAATCAATAATCCAAAATTTTTCTTGTGAGGTGCACTCCTAAAGTTTCGATCCCTGCTTTTGAAAAGATTTGTAAGTCTATTGAAGGTCACTGAAGGATTTGACTAGGGTGTGTCAAATATTCAATGGAAGGTTGTGGTATATTCTCAAACTCAAGAGGTTGATTAAGATTATGAGGTGAGATAGAGCTAATCTTTGATAATAAGCTTGAGTATCTAAAGGTTCTACAATGTACTCGTCAGTGAATCCTCTAACGTAGTCTTGGTATCTATGGAGGAATTTGTGATAATGAAGCAAGACGTGTTGACTCTTATACAAAAATTCTCTTTGGTCCAAAGTTTCCTTGTAACTTAAGTTCATTTTGGGTTTCTTGATCCTATTGAAGACTGATTTCTTAACAAATTTGGTTGATTTCCACTTCCTCAACATGGGAGAGAAATATTAGAAATTCGCGCCTGTGTAAAATTTTTGACAACAACCTAAGCGCTATTCTGTTTCCTAAATGCACTGCAGAAAGAGGTATATGCGCTAGAGAAAAAGTTAAATGCGCTGCAGAATACCTTGAATGCACAGAAACAGACCTTAGATGCGCTAAACTAAGAAGCATATGCGCTAAAATAGTCCCTAAATGCACTGGAAAATGACTCAGATGCGTTGAACCAGCAAGTGTATGCACCATAACAGATTTTAGATGCACTGCAGTTTTTCCTATATGCTCTAAAATAGTTTTCCAAAGACAATTTTGACTAGTTTTGAAAATTTTCAGCTGAATTTTTTCATATTCATTTCGGATGATCTTTTATCTGAATTAATGTTCTTGAAAACATAGCAAACAATCTGATTTAAGTTGATTGTAACCAAGCACAGAATAAGACAAGCACAACTTAAGTTAGGCCAGAACAATATCTGCTAGATTCCACATGGGTTTCCCCAACTGCATATCAGTAGCGTATGAATTCAGAAGCTTGGTTGCACGGGCTCCCCCTTACAGTTCACTCTCTTCTCAGGCCAACCAAGCTTCCAATCCCCATGAAACTCCCATGGTAAATTGATCACCTCTACTAAAGACTGCGAAAGTGTGGAAGGCTTCACATCGACCGGTGTTGGATAGCAAATAGAAGGTTTTTGGCTTTCTAAACAATGGTATTTAATTCAGGACCCCCGTTCGAGTGGCCATACATGGGGCAAGAGATTAATCACCATTAAGGTGGCACTCCAGTCTGAAGAGGTTAAGCTCAACAGGGTTTAAGGGAGTACAACTCTATCCGTATAACACATCCGTACAAGCAACCTTAGGTTTTCCCTTAAGGTTTACATTTATATACCAGTCGAGGGTAGCTTGGCCTTAGCTCCATTGCCGGTTTGAGTCGCATTGAGGTGATGAAATCCCCAGGCAGGCCCAATTTCTAGAGTCAATAACCATTACTCTTACACCCAGGATCGCACAAGTGCGCAAGGGGAGAGGATACTTCGATTATCAAGTCAAGTTTACATAGGGAAAAGTGGGTCTAGTTTTTTGATCACCTAGTTTGCACAGGGTGAGAGCATAGTCACCTACCACTTTCAAGCACAATAAAAAAAGAGTAGACAGATTCATTTTAGATGCACCAAAGTCAAAAATGATTTAATCTAAGTGAAGATTTTGCTTCACAACAGGCATGGGGTTCTTTTTAACTGCATGATAAATATGTGGTGGCTACCCTAGATTGATTCATTTTAAAACCAGCAAGGAAAAGAAAGAAATTCTGTCTGCGGAAGGCATTAGACTCAGAATCTCTGTTACAACCCAAATGTGCTAAAATAAACAGTATAAGCACAGAAAAATAACTCATATGCGCAAGAAAATAACCCAGATGCGCAAGAATAGAACCCAGATGCACAAGAATAGAACCCAGATGCGCAAGAACAGACACTATATGCGCTAGACTAAAATGTAAATGCGGCGAATGATCTCCTATATGCGCTAATTAAATTCCTAAATGCTCTTCAGAAATTCCCATATGCGCCATTTTGTTCCCTAAATGCTCTTCAGAAATTCCCATATGCGCCGAAACAGTCTTCATATGCACTAAAGTACCTGCAATACGGAAATTTTTTGGATCTCCCAGATGCACTGCCGAATGCCAGAAAACCTGCACGAAAAACCTGCAAGAAAGAAGTCTAAAATGGGGGCATTGGGCCCCACGGTGGGCGCCAAAAATGTGTGATCGAAAATATATGCGTAATGAAATAAAATAAATACTATTCAAGCACACCAATAAGACATTGTATCAAAACAAAAAATAAAAGGTAAGTAGATGCAAACTCAATATTCTGCTTCGATTGTCATCCTATTGTCCTCTATCTTAAGTGTTTTTGTTGATTCCAGCTTTTGCTCTCAGATTATATGCTAGGCTCAACAAATTGTCTTCCTAAAGAACGAGATTTAAATATGATGCATGATGCAAGATTAAACCATGATATGGAATAAGACTAAGATGATTGAAATAAACATGATGCTATGATATTAAAATGCTAAATGAATTAAATGCAATGAACTCTAATTAATTGCCTATCCCTAATGCTTAGATTCACACAGGTATTTATAGAGTTTTTCGAAGGATTCTGATTGGCTGCCTTGATTGGAGGTTGTGATAATTCCTGGCAGATCGAATGGCTGAAGATGGATGAAACTGAAGAGAAAATAGAAGAAAACCTAAAAACAAGATTTTTCTATTTTTATGAAAGAGAAAAAGATAAGAAGATAAGGAATCATCTTTCTTTAAAAAGATAAAAGAAAGATTTAAAAGCTGATAAATAATGAATTAAAAATTCAATTATTTATTTGTGGATGATATTCAGCTTTTCTTAATTAAATTAAGCTTTTAAAGAAAGCAGAAGAAAGTTTGTGATAAGAAGAAAGTTTTAATTAGGATTTTTGAAGAAAGCAGAAGATCTCATATTTAAATAAAATATGTAATTATGATATGAGAAGAAAACAAAAGATTTTAATATCTAGCTATGATTTTAGAAAGAAAGCATAAGATCCTTTAATTAAATAAGGTTTATTTAATTAAATCACTTTTATGAAATTAATTAAATGACATATTTAATTAATTAGAAGAAGAATTTAATTATAGAAGAAAGAGAGATATTTAAACTTAATTAAATCAAAAGATTTAATTTAAATTCAAACAATGATAATTAATTTAAATAAATAAAATGTATTTATTTAATTAATTAAGTGGACATATGAAAATAATAAAATAAAATAAATTTATTTAATTATGAAAGAAGAATAAGATGAATGAACAATATAATTAAATTAATTAAATTTAATCATATGTAGAGGACTTTTAGATAAATTAATTAAATAATAAATATTTAATTAATTGCCAGGATTATAGACATGACCATTTTTATGCGTATACACCTATTCATTGTTATACCCTATTCAAGTATTGTTTTAGAAAATGTTGGACCTGACTTGTCAATTTGTAATATCTGGAGATTGGGAGTTGGAAGACTAGTTGCCCAAAAAATTTCATCAATTTTGAATTAATCAAAGTTGTGGCTAGGGCTTATAATCTAGAAAAAGGGGCTATATTCAGTGGGGAATATATTTCTCTGGAAACCTTTGGTAGAAATTATATATGTGAGGACTTCAATCTTGACATAAATTCTCATTTCCCAATTAACCTAGGAGCATTAACCAGAGAATACTAGATATTAAGGGATAACTATAGGGTGAAGTGGTTGCCCATTTTCAAGCCTAGAGGTAGTGGATATCTAGAGTAGGGATGTGAACAAACCATATGACTATGCAACCTTCATTTAAAATGGGATCCATAAGGCCCTATGTTCCATTAAAGAGAATGATAATATTTTCCACTTTAACTGGTATTATCTACTATGCCAATTCTACTCTATAGTGGAAGGAAGATTTGGTCTCCTCATTAGCAGATAAGATCCTATGATACTCATAAGATGTTACTCTATAAAAGAATGGAAATACATCTAAGATAGTAACTGTGATACATAAAACTACAACAGGAAGGTGGAAAATCATTTGCTTCTTCTAGGATTTTGGACCTAGAATGACAATATCACTAACTTTCACTCAAGAACAAAACCTTGAGATCTCAATGCAAAGGAGAAAGAGATCTTGCAAGAGGGTTGTTTTAAGGGCTGAATAGAAACTAATAAGGGGTTCACCACCAAGTAAAAACTTGGAAAGATAAATGAAATGCAAGTTGTAACACTAAACCCTAATTCAATGCAAACCTTCACTAAATGACCTATAAATACAAATGAAACAACACATAAAACTACATAAAGGAATATGTGCACCTGGAAATCTAGATGGCTGGAAGGAATTCTGAAACACTGAAAAATATAATTTTAATGTTGAGTGGGACTCATTCGCCAAGCTGGATGAATGAATCCAAATTATGGGTTTCTGTGCAAGAACAAGAATCTGCCAAATGAGTACCTGAATATGCAAAAATCTATTTGTTTTACTAAAACAGGGACTCATTCACCAAAAGTGGTGAATCAATCTAGTTAGGGTTTTCTGAAGCTTCAAAGTTTTATCCTGCTCTTCTCTATCTTCTTTATCCTTCCTAATTGAGTTATGGATCCAAAACCCTAATTTGTAACCTGTAGTGTTCTCTAATGCTCTCCAATGCTTGATGATAACTTTGACAACTTTGAATTACTTGACAACTTTTCTCCAATCTTGCTCCTTAGGAAATATGCAACCTAGACTTGCAAATCACACTCAAAGGAGAGGGAAAATTTTTATTGGTTAGTGGATAGGGGTTTGCCTTGGTCAAACCCCATTTTTGTAATCAAACCTTCAAAATAGAATGAAATAGGAGTGGAGAATGATGAATGAACAAAATAAGATGTTGCAACTCACCAAACCCTAGTAATGAGGTACTACAAACATGTGTGAGATGGCTCCAATGGATGTAGATCTTGACTCTTTCTTGAAGATAATAGATCTTGAATGAAATGCTTGCTTGAATCATAAACCCTACATCACAATTGTTAGCTCCAAGAAAAACATGATGCATGAAATCTTTGACATGATGATTGATGCTTAAATGCTACTCTAAAATGATTGATAATTTTCCCTTGAAGACTCTTGAATGGTCTTGTGAACTCAAACTTGCTATTCGGTGCTGTCACAATAGTGGTTTACAATTCCTGAGAGGAACGAATTTTAGCTGAAATCACATATTTTTAGAAAATATAATGATTTAATTCTTAAAAAGTTCCATTTTAAGGATTCCAATTGAAGAGGGTTTGATCAAATCACCTTAGATCAAACCCCCTTGGATAGAACCTCGCTAGTTTTAAACCATACCTATAAATGCATCTCCTTTACACCTATCAAAATCTGATAAAAATCACTTTTGATTTAGCTTTTGGGGATCAAATGAATTCATTTAAAATTTATTTCAAATGATTATGGTATTCCTCATAACAAGCTATCAATGAATATAATTTTAATATGTTTTGGTTTTGTTATGTATTTTTTTTTAAGTTTTATTAAACATAGGTTTTTCATCGAAAATGAATTTCTTTGTTCTTCACATGTGGAAAAATAGAAGATTATCAAAAAAATTTGAAAAATATGAGTGCACAGATATTGAAGTCCTTGATCCAAGAAAAAAATTAAATTAAATTTTGACATATACAAAAAAAGTTACACATTATATGGTGCATGCTGTGTTTGAATTTTAATTAGTTTGACTTTGAAACTTGATTAAGGAAAAATATTTAATAAAAAACTATCTAACCAAGTGGAAGCACTAGATATGAGTTAAAAATCTAAATTTGAAAAGAATTAGAATTTAATCCTTCATGGAAAAAAATTTATGCATTATACGGTGTGCGTCACATTTTAAAAATGTCGTTTTCTAAAAAAAATCAATTTTCGTGGGAGATGGAAAAAGAACTGAAATTTGATTCCAAAAATTTTGAAAAAAATATTTTTAGAATCTACAAAAAAAAAATTATGAGACTCTAGTTTGCACCATCTTCAAATTCCTCACGGTTTAGCCGCTATAGGTGCCCGAATGTGAAGATTTAGTTAAAAGTAATAATTTTAGTGTCCAGTTTGGCCAAAAATTGTAAACCACTATTATGGGATCACCCTATTAGAATGCTCATTCAACTTGCTAGGTGAAAAATGAATGAGAGAAATGTGTATTTATACTTAATTATGCAAGAATTCTCAAAATTACAACACTACAAACTGGCATTAGATCTAGGAGAATAAAATCCTGCCAAAAAATTGAATTAATTTTGATTTTTTGCCAAATGAGACTCATTTGTCCTAGGTGGCGAATGAGTCCCATTAGGCATAACTTTTGGCACCATTTTTAAAAATGCTTAGAAAGGTGTGAAACCAGGTTTGGGACCCAAAAACTTAAGTGGGACTCATTCGCCTAAGGTGGTGAATGAGTCCCAAATCACTAAATTTGGACCATTCAAGCCTGAAACACCTGACTTATGATTGGGTAATGATTTGTGTTGAGATTATCCTCGAAAAGATGCAATAAATGAGGCTTATGGATGTAAAATAGGGCCAATTAGAGCATAAGAAATCCCAATTATTAATAACAAGCCTAGAAAAGTGTGAAAGTGTGTTGCAACACTTTACAACACTTTAAAATAAGGCAAGATTAAGGTTAAAAAGAGATTTATTATGTTTAGTTAATTAATAAAACCTTAGAAAAGTGTGAAAGTTAGTTACAACACTTCACAACACTTTAGAAAGGTGCATTAAATTCATTAGTTCACAAGGGCCTAAGACCTAATGTGAATGTTTCAACCACATTACAACACTAAGTCAAGGCATCATTAGGCTCAATTCTATAAAGAGGGCCCAAACAAGTGTGAAAATGTCCTTGACGACATTTTTCGACACTACAAATACATATTTGAAGAATTATTTGTTAGAGAGATTTTGAGGAATTTGGGATAGCGATTTGATTGGGGTTTGTTAGAGGATGTTAGGAAATTTCTCAAGCCAAAGGATCTCTAGCCAAAATTAGGATTTGATCATAATTGGGGTGATTGGTTCTTTTTTTCATATGCCATAATGGGTTTATGGTTCCCTAATGACACCCCACATTTTTCCTAAGTTTGTCCGGATAGAATTTACTTTTTGTAAATAATTTGGTAGTTGAATGAGTCAGACAAGACTCATTTAAGTAACTACACAAAGCATGCAATATTTCCATATACAATGGGTTTCTCATACTTTTAAGTCACTGCCAAATAAGGCTTGGAGTTACTTTTGAATAAGTTGATACCCTATAGGATGGGGGTAAATAAAGTGAGGAAGTGTGATCTTGACCATTTCATCCATGATGTTAGGATAAGGTACAAAAGTGTTGCATTTGTACATGAGTATGACCCAATCAAGGATCTAATCAGAAACAATCTCTTAGAATCATAAGCTACAAAGAGAAGGAAGCAATGGGTAAAAATACAAATTACATAAGAGAGGAGAAATAATGTAGATCCTTCTTACAAATGTGCACACACAAAGATTAAGGACCCAATCCTTAGAATAATGACCATTCTAGATAATGAAACCAATTTATTAGCTAATATGCCTTTGAAACTACCTTGGGTAAATAGACTTGGCCTTTCCACAAAAGTGGGAGAGAAATCAAGCCCTCAAAATTTTTCACCATTGCAACATATTGCTCCCACAATAGAATCCCTGGTAAACTAACCTCTAGACCCCAATGAGTTTCTAGATGATTTAGATATGATACAGGTGATGCAACCCCCATCTAGAGTCATGGTTGAAATTCCCTCCAATGATAGAATTTTGATAAATTTTAAAACTAGTGGGAAAGTGGTGGATGGTGTCAAAGCCCGATGACAAATTCTTTACCACCTAAGAATTCAAGGACTTCCTCCTAAAAAATAAGGGTGAAAATTTCAAGATGAAAATGGAGGAAGCTAAAACAAGAATAACAAAAGAAAATAAAGATGAAATTGTAGTAGAAATATGGTTAGAAGTAAAAGTTGACATGGAAAACATGACCCTAGATAATGGGAGGGAAATTTTCAGGAAAAGTGGATGTTTGTTGCTACCAGTGTGGGATATATCATCTACAATTGCATTTGATAGCATCAAAATTCAAGAAGGAGATGACCTTGTATTGTCATTTGAAGAACAATTTGATGCATTATGGTTTGGTTTAGGTTTCAATCCAAGGCATGGGACCTTGAAAATTTTGTCTATTTTCCTTGAGACCAACAAACCCCACTTAGTTATAAATGCTACCAATGAATTGATAAGAAATTTTATTGTTAGAATATTGGGGGATACTAGTGCCCTTCAAGAAGAAAAATTAGTTGTAAACATAGACATGTTCACATAAGCAACAATAAGGAAGTTGGAAGTAGACCTTTCCAAGGTAAATGCTTTAAATTTACAATTACAAGAATAAGTTAATGTTGTCACAAGGTTGTTGCCATGTCCTCAAACTATGGTAGGAGATAAGGAAGTTCAAGAGAAGACATTTATTACCTTAGAGTTAAGAAAATTGAAGAAGGATCTTGTTGAGAGCAAAGAAGCACAGAAAATGTCAAGGGTGGATACAATTTTTTTTTTTTTAAGGTTAGTGATTGTCTATTCGGTTGTAGGTTATCACACATTTTAGGCCATCTAGAGAATGTTTGGAATGGGTAAAATTAATTTTTTTCTACTCATACCATTCATGTCCCATTAAAGGCTAAACTCAAAAGCCTCTAATATACTTGGTCCCAAGGAAGTAGTTGATTGAAAGGGAAAATTTTGATGTTGATGCTCCTATTGAGTTAAGTATTATTTTGGAGAATTTAGATACTATTGAGGACAACATGGTTATGCATGAGAGTTTTCAACTTGCTATGGAGCAATCCTTGGAGTTTTTTGATGATCTTGAGTATAACGTTATGCCTAAAATTTTGTCTTGTGATGAGGTGGTAGAGGATTATAAGGTGTGGAGGGTTGAATTTAGTAATTTAGCTTATCTCCCATCTTAGGTTCTATTTTTATAGAAGATAATATAGATATGGACAAGTTAAATTTTCCTATGGATAACTTGATAAAGTTGAAGGAAAGTGTTGTAAAGTTTTATGATGGTGCAAAGAAGTGGACCAAGGAGAATATTCTTCTCATTTGAATTATGTTAGGATAATTCTTCCATCTCTTTGGCCTTTAGAAGATACATTTGTAGTATGGGTGGAGAAGTACAATTGGAAAATCATGTTCCTCCCACTTTGTCTCATCATGCAAATTAGAGGAATATCTTTTGCAATAAATTATAAAATTGTTTTGTCTTCTAGTTCAACATTGTACCTTTTATCCTTTTACAAATAAATTGTGCTAGTTATTAAGGTTTGATCCTTCAAACAAGTTGGAAAATGAAAACGTGACATATTTCCAAGACTTTAAGCTTTTTTCTCCCTTTAATCTCTATAAAAGGGAATTTTGAGCCATTTTGAAAGGATCTTAGATATTTGTGTAAATAGAGGGTTTTGTCTTAGCCTATTTTAGTCATGTCTAGGTTTTTCAGGGAAAGAAGGAAAATGCAAATGTAAAGTCAATGTAAAGTAACATGCATTTTCAAAAGATATGAATACATTGTGAAATATTCAAAGCAGTTGTGTCCAATGCATAGGTTTTCCTCTTATGAATACAATTGATCGAGGATCTTTTGATGTTCATCTTTGCATTTTGGTGCAACTGCATGTTTCTTGTATAACTTTTGCCAAAGTAATGGATTACATTTCTATATCTAAAATAGTGAGAGTTATTAGATGTCCAAGGATTGTTAAAAAGAATTGGATATGAATGTAAATTTAGATAACATTATTGTAAGATAGTAGTGTGTAGACTTTTATTGAATTTATTCTCAATTTTTTGTGTAGAAAAAAATTGCATAATCTTTTAAATTTTTTTCCAAGGATTCAAGGCACCAATATAAGTAGAATGTTGGTTACAAGTCCAAGGTCATTCATGGTAGAGAATATTTGAACTATGTTTCTTTTAGTTTATTCTTTAAGATTTGTTTATGTTCTCAAAGCCATCAATGCGTAAGTCTGCAAGAATTTAGCCCACTTAGACATATTTCTCTGCAATTTTTGGCATATTTCATGAGAACGTCTCTATTGAAACAATATCCTAGTATAAATTGAGTACCATTTCATTTGATATTGTTAAGGATCACCCTCCTAGGTCTTGTAGAACCTGAAGTGTAGAGGAGAGTAGTATAATAGTTATCTCTTGTTCATTGGTCAACTACTTGAAATATTTAAGCATAATAAATGACTACTCTTTAGATAGTTTCAAGAATTTAGTTGGAATTAAAAAATTGTAACCAATAGTGTGATTGCTAGTAATTTATATTATTCAAAAAAAGTGTGGGTGGTAGAAATACACTCCTTCAAAGTTTAGGCAAGATCAAGTTCATATTATAGATAAATATGTGTACATTAAAATTATTCATCTAATCACTAATTTAATTCATATGAATTAAATAAATTAAATGATCTTTTATTATTTAATTAATTTAAGTAATCTATTATCCATAATTTAAATATCCAAATTAATAAAATAAAATCCATTTTCAGATCAAATATCCACAAATTAATTCAATAAAAAATAAAATCAAATAAAATATAATGATCAATTAACTAATAGCGCAAAATGGTTAATAAATATTTAGAAAAGGAAAAATAAAAAATGTAACCAATTAATTGTTGTAGAAAATAAATAAATAAAAGCAAACCAATTAACTGCTGGAAAAAATTAAAAAATTAAAAAAAAATAATAATGTATATCAAGGAATGATTTAAATTTGAGATAAGAGTGCATGTATATCAACTAATTATTTAAATATATTTTTTCTATGATTATAGCTAAAAACTAACCATGACTTGTCCAATGGGCATCAACAAAGTTCACCACAACTAGAAAAATCATTATTAAATTGGCAATTTTCTTTTATGTTTGAGAGGGGCAACTCCCTCATATGATATGTTTTGAGATTTTAAGGGATATGCTTTTAAAAAAAGAAAGAAAGAAAAATAATGTAAAACTAAATGAAAAAGAGAAAAAATCATAATTTGGTTGGTAGAAAGCCACAACTTTCAATTTTTAGAAAATTATGAGAAGGGTTTTGATCAATACAAAGATAAACTCAAAGATTTATCTTTTGAAAGTACTCATTTAAATTTGAGTATGTTATTAGGGTTTGAATACAAGAATTTCATCTACCATCTGAAACATTTATTCTTGATAGATTTTTCAATACATATATTGAAAAAAAACTATTTTATCTCAACCAAAATTTGCATAAGATAAATTAAAAATAACAAAAGAATCCATCTCTAAACCCAACATGGTGTGTGAACTTGTTAGTTCCACTTTCCATTGGCCCTAGGACATCTCCACATACCAGATGTCTAAGATGCATATTCTAATGAGTTTGGAGTGCATAATGATTGTCTCATATAAAATTCTTATAGAAAATTTGAGCGTGTCTGGGAAATTCCCTTTTTTAATGGAAGGTAGGGGAGAGTATTCAATAGTCATGCACCCTAACTTCATGGCCCTCAAAATCCAACTTATTAATATTGAATGGCTCTAAAAAAATTATATCATCTTTCTCGGCTAGTTGACTGCTTAAACCTAAGGGTTGAATTCGTCATCATCAATTTTGATGTCTTTTTTACACAGTCATAAAAGATGTCAAAAAACCACTTTTCTAACCCCTTATCTATCATAGTCAATTATCACACTAAAACCTTGATTGCACTTGTACTAATAATTGAACATATTAATATTAATAATTAAATGAATATTAACTACACTTATTTACCTAGATATCCTAAAACTATATGAAATTTATCAGCATTTTAGGTCTATAAATTATTAATAAACTATGGACGAGCAAAACACTTTAAACATAACCCTACTAATTTATTCCTAATACATGTTCACAATTCAACCTAAAGTCTCAATATTTTTGAATGATACTACCGCCCAAGCTAGTTCATCGTTTGCTGCCCCCATGGTGCTTCATCCACCACACTTTAAAGATGTCATGTCCACAAGCAAGAGAGACGATGTGTATGTTGTCATGGAAGGGATGTGTCAACCAAGTAAGGCTCTGGGGAGACAATTGATGGACAGCCGAGCACTTCTAAAATATTGTATGTTGCTAATTTTATATAGAGCTACAACAACAGCTCTTGAGCCAAGCCAAGACAACTCTAGTGGTGTTGGATGATGTCTAGTCTAGAGAACATTTAGACATTTTGTTGTCTGAAGCGGAAGCATACGAATCCCTTTTGACAACCAAGGATTATTCCCTATTGTCAACTTTATCAATTTCCTTTGCTGGAGCTCAATGATGCCATTTCTCTCTGCTATTTTTGGGGATTTGGTAGACATTAATTCCAAATTTTGCAAGAAGAAAATCTAGTTAAGAACCTCTATAGTTCTTCAAATAGGGTTTATATATTGAAGAAACCATATAAACCATTCAAAACACACAGATGTATGTGGTTCGGCCGTAGCCTACGTCCACGGAGAAGGGAGAGAGATCGATATTATTCATGATTGTGTATTTGGAGATTACAACACTTCTGCATATAAAGAGATACAACAGCCTTAATTAGAAGGCACGGATTAGGACGAATCCCACAATTTATGCTTTCTCCAGTACAGATAGATAGATACAAATCCCGATAATCTCTCTTCTCCAACATATATGCTAGCACTTCGCAGTCCTGTTGACTTAGTTTGTTCATTAGTGAACTTAATATAATTTCATTTAATTCAACTCTAACAATAGCAATTGATAGAAGTCAAGTTGAGAGATATTTTGTCGATCACCTCAAAATGACTGTTCATCTGCATAAACTATAAACAAATTAGTAAATGAATTTGTACCTTCTCATATAAGGCAATCTTGTTTCTAACATCACATCTATGACTGTAATTAAAGATTCTCTTTGTATCTCTATTGACCAATAAATTACAGATCCAAGCAGAATTTAGAGGACTGTAATTAGAGTAAAGATTCTCCCTGTATCTCTATTGGGAAATTTCAGACATGTATGTGAATGAAACTTTAACATCCCCAAGAAACGCCAGAGATAGTACGTAAGCTCACGCAGCCATCCACAGTTGAAAGAAATTTCAAACTCTTCAAATGATAAAAAAATTCAAATCGAAATATATATTCAATTCAGCGGGATCTAATCATTACAAATATAGCCTCCTGGGCTTGGAAAATCGCTACAAAAAATGAAAGAATAAAAGAATTTGGTGAAACTTGGCGTATGTTGGTCTTTGAACTCAGTTGGATGCCTGGCGAGTACATTCAGCAGGAAAGCCCTGTGGAAACCTTTTACTGTCCGAACAGTAATCATAAATCATGTAGTTCTTGCGCACCCATTCAAGTTTCTGCTGCTCACTGGACTCCAATGCCTCTGCAGCGTACCATGAATTCACAGAGCAATCAGAGGAGGCAGAGCATGTCTCTGCTTTGAAATTTCCATACGAGGCGACAAAGGGGGATTTGCTCCAGTCGATCTTCACTGCACCGCCTCTCGTTGCCCAATCGTCTGCGTTCCACAGGCTCGAATATATTCTCATCGCTTGATTCTTTGGATATGCCACTCCCAAATCCTCGCTGTTCTTGAATACTCTCACCGGAGTTCCATCCACAGAAAACCTGCAGAACATCAGAAATACGTATTATAACTACAATGATGATGATGTTAAAACTACAAGGCCAGGCTAAAGAGGACACATTCACTGGTTGATTTGAAGTTGCAGGGACAATATTAACTTACATAATTTGTTGGGGATTCCAGAGCAGGGAGTAAGTGTGGAAGTCTGCGGTGGGGTCAAACCAGAGGTAGAATTGCTGCTCGCGATTGCCTTTACCTTGTGAGAAAACATTAGTGTGCATAATATAGGGATCTCCAGATAGATTTCCCAGAAACTCAAAGTCTATTTCGTCGTGCGTATTCCCTTGTGATGAGAGCTGCGCCAGAGCATCACCATTTTATTAGACCATGCTCAACTTCCCACTACTAATATGAGGACTAGAGAATGAATTGAAGGGACAGACTTACATAGTATGCAGTGACAGTACCAGCCGAGTTACCGGGCACCAGCTTGATTTGCATATCTATTTTGCCAAAGAGATATTCATTCTTGGATTGGAACCCTGAACCTGTTTTAATACAGCAGAAGAGGAGATAAGCATCGGTTCAACATACTGCTAAAATCATATATACGCAGTTGCAGTAATAAAATGAGATAAATACCTGAGGACTGATCGAGAGTGAGCTGCAAGCGTTGGCCATTGTCGAGTACTTTAGCACGATCATTTCCCCATGTGATGTCGAAGTCATTGTAGAAATTTGCAGAAACAAGCTGGGAGAATGAGAGTGCAATGCTTAAGAGGAGTACACATGGAATGAGGTCCATTGGGAACGGAATGCAAGAATGCTGTGTGTAGGAGTATTGATGTGGTGAATGGTGATTAGTGAGGAAAATGAATGGTATTTATATATAGGCAGGGGCAGGGTCAGGTAAAGGAACTGAAAGTAGCAAGAAATTTCCATAAGAGTTGGGGGAATGGATGAGTTGGACCGCACTCTGTATTCACAGCTAGACAAGGTTTTCGACTTCATTGCACGCGGAATTCCAGCAAGAAGAGTGTAGTGTTGAGGAGGGGTACTTAGCTGTGGGCATTATGAAACAGTGTCTTGGATGTTGACGTCTCATCGTCCACTAACCGGTCAAACGCCGCGTAAAGCTCTTTTTTTTTAATAGGTGGAGGGGGACCATCTTGTGGGCGGGTATAGATATTGGAATAGTATTTAATTGTCACGGTAAAATTGCATACCAATGGTTTATTTATGTTTTTTATTTAGATTTTTTTATAGATAAAGTATATGTTATTTTTTATTGATAAAAATGATAATTATGTCAAAGGTGTTTTCTATCAGAATTGAATCAGTTGTCTTCATGGATCCAACGTTCAAAATTCTATTAGCTTGATGCAAGACGATAGAAATGATTGTGTTTGTTCGTTCTTCTCTTTCGTAAATAATTTATTTAAATACCGATACTTATGATGACAAGGAAAACATTATCACTAAAATCTAATAAAATTGGGTAGTTGGGTAATAAATAGAAGTTCATATTACGTTACGTACTACCAAAAATCTATTAACATTTTAAAAAAAAATTTGATTTAAAAAAAAATGGCGTTGAAGCAATCACGTGTCTCATGTTGGACATTCCTCACTTAACACCTAATAACAAATCATGTAATTAATGTATTCATGTAAAAGACTGCAAATATCTTGTCTGGGGCTCAAGAATCAAATGGCTCTAAAACCTTGATATTTTTACATCCTTTTAGTTTGTATTGTGAATACATGGAAGCAATGTTTGTAATTTATTTTTTCGTGCATATGATGTGCATTTATTCTCGTGGGCATGCTTGACAACATGGCACTATTTGTGCAAAATATTGAGGTAAGTTACTGGCCATGGTTTCATTGATTTTTTTTGTTTTTGGAATCTGTATGTGGCTAGATCATTTTTTGTAGTGTTTTATTTCATCGTAAAACAATTATGTTTTTGTCTATTAAAGGAAAGTGTTGTTTTTGTGGTTTCATGTATGGTTGTTTTTCTGCTCAATACTTATTATTGAAGTTACTTCCACTTTATTCACATGAATTTATTAAAACCTTATATGGAACATCCATTAGTTAGACAATATATTTTAATACTTCATCAAATGCACTCAAAAATATTTGGTATGCCAACAAGTTTGTAGAGATCGGTGATGCAAACGAAAAATATTTTGCCTCCCAACAAATAATCCTCCTTAAAATATGTCAAAGTAAATTATTTTTATTCAATAATATTAATTAGTTTAATTTTTTATAATATAGTAAAGTGTGAAATTATTATTAATTGTTTGATTGTTAAATCATTTAACATTTAAATAAAATAATTAAATCATTTTAAAATAGTAAAAAATAAATTTTAATCATTCAACCTAGCAAATATTAATAATAGGTTTTTAAAAATTTATTTAGTCAACATTTTATTTTATAATATTGAAAACTACTTATTTTATAATTATTTAAATAAAATAAGATAATACTTATCATGTTTGTGAATATTAGATTGATGGTGTAATCTTTATATACTGTTCGGTCTCACTATAATAGTGAGTGAGTGCAATAATCATCATTGGTATAATTCCAATATTATGTATTATATATTTATTTTATATAAAATTAATATTATGACTATAATAAAAAATATTAATAGTAAATAAATATTGATATATATTGAAGATACAAAACTACCGAAATTAAGTCACTTCATGCATCTGCGGAGGCTAGGGCTTTATGTGATTAGCCTAGAAAGTGGCATGATGGAGGGAATCAAGTAGGAAATATCTAGAAGAATAAGTTTGATGGCCCTTGTCAAAGCTTTAGGCATGTGTATGGGTCGATGGGGAAGGTTTTGGATGTGAAACACACACGAAAGGAGGGGTAATGGTTGTTGACTAGGCATGGAAGGGTTCCTACAATTTGATCCATGGTATTAATCTATGTCTCGACCTATCAAGTGTGCTAGCACTCCCTTGACAATCACCTTTAGAGAGGAAATCAGGAGTGAAGTGGCTAAGAATAAAGCATATTTTATAGAGTTGGGTTTGGTTGAATGATTCAGAGGGTTTTGGCCGAGCCTTTATAAATTGCATCAATGGATTTCAAACTCATGGTACCCCATTTTGGAGGGTGATATTCAAATTTACCCCTGCACATGAGGGTTTTTTGTAGTAGTATTTGACAATGTTCAGGATAGGCATACAATCCTCTGTGACTACCAATGGAGTTATGGACAACTCCTTTTCATGCTAAAACCTTGGCATCCTTCCTTCAACCCTATTATTGAATCTTTCGATGCTACTCCAATTTGGGTAAGACTTTTGAATCTTCCTTTACAATTCTGGTTTGAATCTTGTTTTGAAGCTATAGGTAATGCATTGGGGAATTTTTTGGGGGTGGATGAGGGCTCATCAAATTTTATGCATACCATATATGCCCGAATCCTAGCGGAGATGATTGTAACCAAGGATCTTCCAATATAAATCTCTCTAAAAACTATAGGTGGGTGTTGGAATCAACTACTAAAATTTGAAGGTTTACCCTTTCACAATCGAAGATGTTTCAATACTAGGCATTTTGCTACTCAATGCTCAATGCATAAATTAAAAATCCAAGCCACATGGTGGAAATATGTGTCCCCCCATCATTATTTTGTGGAGAAAGAAGATTCTTTCCAAATTGCTAAAACCTATGTTGCTACCCCAAAGAAATCTAGAGAGGATGCTAGTTAGAAGGTTACTGCAAGTAAATCTCAAACCACTAAGAGGGACACTGATGATTCTACTATTATGGGGAGGAGTAGCATTAAGGCTACCAAGGACCCATTGCCAATTGAGTTGTTGATGGACTAATTAGTGTGCACAATAAATTTTCCAAATAGGGGAGGGAAAAGACTCCCAAAGAAATTAGTTGACGCTGGGAGTACTAAAGCTTCTAAGGATAACTAGATAGTGGTGCAAAGAAAAAGAAAGAAAATTGAGGTAATGTTTAGCATGCACCTCCCCTCCCATACCAAATGTGGAGTAAAATCATAGATGTTATGGTATTTTAAGGACCAATATGCTTTCCATTTTGTAGCCCATTTATGGGTTTTGGTTTGAATTTGTGGGGATGAGGTCCCCCATTTGTGATCTCATTAGGCATGGTCTAGGCTAAATTTTATGCTCCAATTTAAAAGGGTGTGGCCCTACATAGCCACTTTTACCAATAAAAAAAAATATTAATAGTAGATTAAAAAAATGTATAATGGATATCTATTTTATAATTTTTTGAAACTTCTTATTATGTATCTTTCTCCCTCCCTCTCTCTTCATCTCTCCCTCCATCTCTCCTACTTTATATTTCTATATATCTATATCTCTCCCTATCTCCCTCTCACTCATACTTCTATCTCATGTGAAGGTTGCCTTAATGCTAGATGATTTGAATTGATAAATAACCATGTATTTATGGGTGTTTATCTAATTTCCCAAAAAAATAGCTTCCAAAAGCCAACACTTGAAACTTGAATTTGAATCATTAAAATGCCACCAAAAACATATTAAAAACTGGATCCTAGGACTTAAAGGGAACTCACTCGCCCTTGGGTGAATGGGTCCTAAGACCTAAGTCCAGGACAATCAATTTCCTAGGTGATTTAATTAATGTTGGGAATTATTTAATATAGGTTTCCCTTTCAGAAAACAAGAATAATAAGGCTTTGGGATGCATAATTTGGTCAATTAAAGGCTTAGTTAAGTCCAATTAATTAAGGGAATGCAAACATCTATAGTGTAAAATTATAAGGGTATATAATTCTCTATGTAACTACATTTAGCCCCCACTTTAGTGAGAGTATGAACTTACACTCAGTCTCACACTAATGTACACAAATAAGTCAAGATAGGTCCAATTGTATAACTATTGGGAAGATGAGATGATAAGGATCAAGGAGGATGATCAAGCCCCCAATATCTAATATCTCATGGCAAACCAACAAAGGCACAAAGAGACATATGCATGCAACAGCGACACAAGATTCACAATCACGTAATGTCAAAATTAATGTAAAGAGAAAAAGAAAGGAAAAGGCTGGATCAAGCCTTGACTATTTGTCCAAAAGGTATGGATCAAGCCTCGACTGTTTGTCCAAAAAATAAATGATCACAAGTGAAAACCTATTGTCCACTATGTGAACAAAACACTCATAAGGGCTAGTGAAAATTCATTGTTCACTAGGTAAGCCCCAAAGTATGAGAAACACACACTAGGTCTACAAGGTGTGCACTCATAAAAAAAAAGACACATGGGTAAAGCCATCACAAAAATTGTCTACCCATAAGTCAGTACCAAAATGATCAATGTTCAAATGAAATAATGCCAATGTATGCCCCCGCTTTAAGGAAATTGCTAAAGACCATGTTGTGAGAAAATATTTTAAAGTAGAAAGATGATCAATGCCAAATGATAAAAGAAGACATGAGAGCTTATTTGGAAAGCCTCATGCCAATGATATGTTTCCAAGTAAAGCTACATCACGAAGAGGGGAGGTTGCCCCCACATGCAATCCAAAGATAACACATAAGGGATCCATGAATTCAGGGTTAGTGCATGTCTTTGCTACAGTGATTTAATAGATCTCAGAACCGTCATCATTCCCCAAATAGTCATAGATCAACAAACATAAAGGAATAATGACACATAGAGAGCGAAAGAAAAGAAAATATTTTGGGTCAACATGAAAGAGACCTAGATGTTTCAATGGTTTGCATCCTCCCCAAAATAAAAACACGAAAAAATTAAAGATAATGTTTATGACATATAGAAGAATGAAGATACAAATAGAAGAATGTCACGACAAGTTTACTTCTTATGTATCCTTGCACCAATGAAGTAACTAGGGTCATCTAAAGAAAGATTGCAAACATAAATACATGCCAGAAAACATGATACGAGGGATCACATTACACACATGCAATCACAAAGAACATGAAAAGAAGACAAAGAAAAGACTAGTATGCCACATACGACCCAATCTAAAGCAAGTCGTCTACATCCCAATATTACTTATTGTATACAAAAGGAGGATAACTAGCCAAAGGGGCAACAACAAGTGTCATACTAGGACAAGGCTATCAAACAACTTCCTCCCCAAATGTAAGGCAAGGATGAGCTGAGATAAGTGGTGATATGATGCTCCTTTCAAAGTGTAATACATGTAATAGTGAGTATGTTATGATTCTACAACTATCACATGACAAGGAGCAATGAGGTATTGCAAACATGTGTGAGATGGCTCCAATGGATGTAGATCTTGACTCTTTCTTGAAGATAATAGATCTTGAATGAAATGCTTGCTTGAATCATAAACCCTGCATCACAATTGTTAGCTCCAAGAAAAACATGATGCATGAAATCTTTGACATGATGATTGATGCTTAAATGCTACTCTAAAATGCTTGATAATTTTCCCTTGAAGACTCTTGAATTCCCTTGTGAACTCAAACTTGCTATTAGAATGCTCATTCAACTTGCTAGGTGAAAAATGAATGAAAGAAACATGTATTTATACTTAATTATTTAAGAATTCCCAAAATTACAACACTACAAACTGGCATCAGATCTAGGAAAATAAAATCCCACCAAAAAAATGAATTAATTTTGATTTTGGGCCAAACGAGACTCATTTTCCCAAGGTGGCGAATGAGTCCCATTAGGCATAACTTTTGGGACCATTTTTAAAAATGCTTAGAAAGGTGTGAAACCAGGTTTGGGACCCAAAAACTTAAGTGGGACTCATTCGCCTAAGGTGGAGAATGAGTCCCAAATCACTAAATCTGGACCATTCAAGCTTGAAACACCTAAATTATGATTGGGTAATGATTTGTGTCAGGATTATCCTCAAAAAGATGCAATAAATGAGGTTTGTGGATGCAAAATAGGGCCAATTAGAGCATAAGAAATCTCAATTATTAATGACAAGCCTAGAAAAGTGTGAAAGTGTGTTGCAACACTTGACAACACTTTAAAATAAGGCAAGATTAAGGTTAAAACGATAGTTATTATGTTTAGTTAATTAATAAAACCTTAGAAAAGTGTGAAAGTGAGTTACAACACTTCATAACACTTTAGAAAGGTACCATTAAATTCATTAGTTCACAAGGGCCTAAGACCTAATGTGAATGTGTCAACCACATTACAACACTAAATCAAGGCATCATTAGGCTCAATTCTATAAAGAGGGCCCAAACAAGTGTGAAAATGTCCCTGACGACATTTTTCGACACTACAACAACATATTTGAAGAATTATTTGTTAGAGAGATTTTGAGGAATTTGGGGTAGAGATTTGATTGGGGTTTGTTAGAAGATGTTAGGAAATTTCTCAAGCCAAAGGATCTCTAGCCAAAATTAGGATTTGTTCATAATTGGGGTGATTGGTTCTTTTGTTCAGATGCCATAATGATAAGGGTTTATAGTTCCCTAATGACACCCCACATTTTTCCTAAGTATGTCCCATATAGAATTTACTTTTTGTAAATCATTTGGAAGTTGAATGAGTTAGACAAGACTCATTTAAGGAACTACACAAAGCATGCAATATTTCCATATACAATGGTTTTCTCATACTTTTAAGTCACTGCCAAATAAGGCTTGGAGTTACTTTTGAATAAGTTGATACCCTATAGGATGGGGGTAAATAAAGTGAGGAAGTGCGATCTTGATCATTTCATCCATAATGCTAGGATAAGGTACAAAAGTGTTGCATTTGTACATGAGTATGACCCAATCAAGGATCTAATCAGAAACAATCTCTTAGAATCATAAGCTACAAAGAGAAGGAATAAATGGGTAAAATACAAATTACATAAGAGAGGAGAAATAATGTAGATCCTTCCTTACAAATGTGCACATACAAAGATTAAGGACCCAATCTCAGGAGTAATGATCCATGCTAGATAATGAAACCAATTTATTAGCTAATGTGAACCTTTGAAACTACCTTGGGTAAATAGGCTTGGCCTTTCCACAAAAGTGGGAGAGAAATCAAGCCCTCAAAAATTTTCACCATTGCAACATATTGCTCCCACAACAGAATCCCTGGTAAACTAACCTCTAGACCCTAATAAGTTTCTAGATTATTTAGATATGATACAGGTGATGCAACCCCCATCTAGGGTCATGGTTGAAACTCCCTTCAATGATAAAATTTTGATAAATTTTAAAACTAGTGGGAAAGTGGTGGATGGTGTCAAAGCCCAATGACAAATTCATCACCACCCAAGAATTCAAGGACTTCCTCCTAAAAAATAAGGGTGAAACTTTCAAGATGAAAATGGAGGAAGCTAAAACAAGAATAACAAAAAAAAATAAAGATGAAATTGTAGCAGAAATATGGTTAGAAGTAAATGTTGACATGGAAAACATGACCCTAGATAATGGGAGAGAAATTTTTAGGAAAAGTGGATGTTTGTTGCTGCCAGTGTGGGATATATCATCTACAATTGCATTTGATATCATCAAAATTCATGAGGGAGATGACCTTGTATTGTCATTTGAAGAACAAGTTGATGCATTACGGTTTGGTTTAGGTTTCAATCCAAGGCATGGGACCTTGACAATTTTGTCTATTTTCCTTGAGACAAACAAACCCCACTTAGTTATAAATGTTACCAATGAATTGATAAGAAATTTGATTGTTAGAATATTGGGGGATACTAGTGCCCTTCAAGAAGAAAAATTAACTGTAAACATAGACATGTTCACATAAGCAACAATAAGGAAGTTGAAAGTAGACCTTTCCAAGGTAAATGCTTTAAATTTATAGATGTAGGAATAAGTTAATGTTGTCACAAGGTTGTTGTCATGTCCTCAAACTATGGTAGGAGATAAGGAAAGTCAAGAGAATACATCTATTACCTTAGAGTTAAGAAAATTGAAGAAGGAGCTTGTTGAGAGCAAAGAAGCAGAGAAAATGTGAAGGGTGGATACAAAATATTTTTTTTAACGTTGGTGATTGCCTATTTGGCCATAGGTTATCACACATTTTAGGCCATCTAGAGAATGCTTGGAATGGGTACAATTAATTTTTTTCTACTCATACCATTCATGTCCCATTAAAGGCTGAACTCAAAAGCCTCTAATATACTTGGTCCCAAGGAAGTAGCTGATTGAAAGGGAAAAAATTTCAATGTTGATGCTCCTATTGAGTTAAGTATTATTTTGGAGAATTTAGATACTATTGAGGACAACATGGTTATGCATGAGAGTTTTCAACTTGCTATGGAGTAGTCCTTGGAGTTTTTTTATGATCTTGAGTATCGAATTATGCCTAAAATTTTGTCTTGTGATGGGGTGGTAGAGGATTACAAGGTGTGGAGGGTTGAATTTAGTAATAGCTTATCTCCCATCTTAGGTTCTATTTTTTAAGAAGATAATATAGATATGGACAAGTTAAATTTTGTTATGGATAACTTGATAAAGTTGGAGGAAAGTGTTGTAAAGTTTTATGATGATGCAAAGAAGTGGATCGAGAAGAAATATTCTTCTCATTTGAATTATGTTAGGATAATTCTTCCATCTCTTTAGCCTTCAAAAGATACATTTGTAGTATGGGTGGAGAATTAAAATTGGAAAATCATGTTCCTCCCTCTTTGTCTCATCATGCAAATCAGAGGAATATCTTCTACAATAAATTCTAAAATTGTTTTTCCTTCTAGTTCAACATTGTACCTTTTATCCTTTTGCAAATAAATTGTACTAGTTATTAAGGTTTGATCCTTCAAACAAGTTGGAAAGTGAAAATGTGACATATGTCCAAGACTTTAATCTTTTTGCTCCCTTAAATCTCTATAAAAGGGAATTTTGAGCCATTTTGAAAGAATCTTAGATATTTTTGTAAATAGAGGGTTTTGTCTTAGCCTGTTTTAGTCATGTCTAGGTTTCTCAGGGAAAGAAGGAAAATGCAAATGTAAAGTCAATGTAAAGTAGCATGCATTTTCAAAAGATATGAATACATTGTGAAATATTCAAAAGCAGTTGTTTCCAATGAATAGGTTTTCCTCTTATGAATAAAATTGATCAAGGATCTTTTGATGTTCATCTTTGCATTTTGGTGCAACTGAATGTTTCTTGTATAACTTTTGCTAAAGTAATGGATTACATTTCTATATCTAAAATAGTGAGAGTTATTAGATGTCCAATGATTGTTAAAAAGAATTGGATATGAATCTAAATTTAGATAACATTATTGTAAGATAGTAGTGTGTAGACTTTTATTGAATTTGTTCTTAATTTTTTGTGCAGAAAATTTTTTCATAATCTTTTAAATTTGTTTCCAAGGATTCAAGGCACCGATATAAGTAGAATGTTGGTTACAAGTCCAAGGTCATTCATGGTAGAGAATATTTGAACTATGTTTCTTTTAGTTTATTCTTTAAGATTTTTTTATGTTCTCAAAGCCATCAATGTGTGAGTCTCAAGAATTTATCCCAAGTAGACATATTTCTATGTAATTATTGCATATTTCATGAGAACATCTCTATTGAAACAATATCCTAGTATGAATTGAGTGCCATTTCATTTGATATTGTTAAATATCACCCTCCTAGGTCTTGCATAATCTGAAGTGCACAAGAGTGGTATTATAGCTATCTTTTGTTCATTGGCCAACTACTTGAAATATTATTTGCTAATAATAAATGACTACCTTTAGATAGTTTCAGAATTTAGTTGAATTAAAAAAATTGTAACCAACAAAGCAGGATTGGTCAGGTAATTTATATTATTCAAAAAAAGTGTGGGTGGTAGAAATACACTCCTTCAAAGTTTAGGCAAGATCAAGTTCATATTATAGATAAATATGTGTACATTAAAATTATTCATCTAATCACTAATTTAATTCATATGAATTAAATAAATTAAATGATCTTTTATTATTTAATTAATTTAAGTAATCTATTATCCATAATTTAAACATCCAAATTAATAAAATAAAATCCATTTTCAGATCAAATATCCACAAATTAATTTAATAAAAAATAAAATCAAATAAAATATAATGATCAATTAATTAATAGCACAAAATGGTTAATAAATCTTTGAAAAAGGAAAAATAAAAAATGTAACCAATTAATTGTTGTAGAAAATAAATAAATAAATAAAAGCAAACCAATTAACTGTTGGAAAAAATTAAAAAAATAAAATAAAAAATAATGTATATCAAGGAATGATTTAAATTTGAGATAAGAGTGCATGTATATCAACTAATTATTTAAATATATTTTTTCTATGATTATAGCTAAAAATTAACCATGACTTGTCCAATGGGCAACAACAAAGTTCACCACAACTAGAAAAATCATTATTAAATTAGCAATTTTCTTTTATGTTTGAGAGGGGCAACTCCCTCATATGATATGTTTTGAGATTTTAAGGGGTATTCTTTTAAAAAAAGAAAGAAAGGAAAATAATGTAAAACTAAATGAAAAAGAGAGAAAATCATAATTTGGTTTGTAGAAAGCCACAACTTTCAATTTTTTAGAAAATTATGAGAAGGGTTTTGATCAATACAAAGATAAACTCAAAGATTTATCTTTTGAAAATACTCATTTAAATTTGAGTGTGTTAGTAGGGTTTGAATACAAGAACTTCATCTAGCATATGAAACATGTATTCTTGATAGATTTTTCAACACATATATTGGAAAAAAAAACTATTTTATCTCAACCAAAGTTTGCATAAGATAAATTAAAAATAACAAAATCCACCATCACATCCAACAAAAGAATCCATCTCTAAACCCAACATGGTGTGTGAACTTGTTAGTCCCACTTTCCATTGGCCCTAGGACATCTCCACATACTAGATGTCTAAGATGCATATTCCAAGGAGTTTGGAGTGCATAATGATTGTCTCATATAAAATTCTTATAAGAAATTTGAGCATGTTTGGGAAATTCCATTTTTTAATGGAAGGTAGGGGAGAGTATTCAATAGTCATGCACCCTAACTTCATGGCCCTCAAAATCCAACTTATTAATATTGAACGGCTCTAAAAAAATTATATCATCTTTCTCAGCTCTAAGTTGATTGCTTAAACCTAAGGGTTGAATTCGTCATCATCAATTTTGATGCTTTTTTTATGCAGTCATAAAAGGTGACAAAAAACCACTTTTCTAACCCCCCTATTCATCATAGTCAATTATCACACTAAGACCTTGATTGCACTTACACCAATAATTGAACATATTAATATTAATAATTAAATGAATATAAACTACACTTATTTCCTAAATATCCTAAAACTATATGACATTTATCAGCATTTTAGGTCTATAAATTATTAATAAAGTATGGACGAGCAAAACACTTTAAACATAACCCTACTAATTTATTCCTAATACATGTTCACAATTCAACCTAAAGTCTCAATATTTTTGAATGATACTACCGCCCAAGCTAGTTCATCGTTTGCTGCCCCCATGGTGCTTCATCCACCACACTTTAAAGATGTCATCTCCACAAACAAGAGAGACGATGTCTAGTCTAGAGAACATTTAGACATTTTAAAGATGTCATGGACAGCCGAGCACTCCTAAAATACTGTATGTTGCTAATTTGATATAGAGCTACAACAACAGCTCTTGAGCCAAGCCAAGACAACTTTAGTGGTGTTGGATGATGTCTACTCTAGAGAACATTTAGACATTTTCAGAAGCCCTTTTGACAACCAAGGATTATTCCCTATTGTCAATATATCAATTTCCTTTGCTGGAGCTCAATGATGCCATTTCTCTCTGCTATTTTTGGGGATTTGGCAGACATTAATTCCAAATTTTGCAAAAGAAAATCTAGTTAAGAACCTCTATAGTTCTTCAAATAGAGTTTATATATGCTAGCACTTCGCAGTCCTGTTGACTTAGTTTGTTCATTAGTGAACTTAATATAATTTCATTTAATTCAACTCTAACAATAGCAATTGATAGAAATCAAGTTTGAGAGATATTTTGTCGATCACCTCAAAATGATTGTTCATCTGCATAAACTATAAACAAATTAGTAAATGAATTTGTACCTTCTCATATAAGGCAATCTTGTTTCTAACATCACATCTATGACTGTAATTAAAGATTCTCTTTGTATCTCTATTGACCAATAAATTACAGATCCAAGCAGAATTTAGAGGACTGTAATTAGAGTAAAGATTCTCCCTGTATCTCTATTGGGAAATTTCAGACATGTATGTGAATGAAACTTTAACATCCCCAAGAAACGCCAGAGATAGTACGTAAGCTCACGCAGCCATCCACAGTTGAAAGAAATTTCAAACTCTTGAAATGATAAAAAAATTCAAATCGAAATATATATTCAATTCAGCGGGATCTAATCATTTCAAATACAGCCTCCTGGGCTTGGAAAATCGCTACAAAAAATGAAAGAATAAAAGAATTTGGTGAAACTTGGCGTATGTTGGTCTTTGAACTCAGTTAGATGCCTGGCGAGTACATTCAGCAGGAAAGCTCTGTGGAAACCTTTTACTGTCCGAACAGTAATCATAAATCATGTAGTTCTTGCGCACCCATTCAAGCTTCTGCTGCTCACTCGACTCCAATGCCTCTGCACCGTACCATGAATTCACAGAGCAATCAGAGGAGGCAGAGCATGTCTCTGCTTTGAAATTTCCATACGAGGCGACAAAGGGGGATTTGCTCCAGTCGATCTTCACTGCACCGCCTCTCGTTGCCCAATCGTCTGCGTTCCACAGGCTCGAATATATTCTCATCGCTTGATTCTTCGGATATGCCACTCCCAAATCCTCGCTGTTCTTGAACACTCTCACCGGAGTTCCATCCACAGAAAACCTGCAGAACATCAGAAATACGTATTATAACTACAATGATGATGATGTTAAAACTACAAGGCCAGGCCAAAAAGGACACATTCACTGGTTGATTTGAAGTTGCAGGGACATTATTAACTTACATAATTTGTTGGGGATTCCAGAGCAGGGAATAAGTGTGGAAGTCTGCGGTGGGGTCGAACCAGAGGTAGAATTGTTGCTCGCGATTGCCTTTGCCTTGAGAGAAAACATTGGTGTGCATAATATAGGGATCTCCAGACAGATTTCCCAGAAACTCAAAGTCTATTTCATCGTGCGTATTCCCTTGTGATGAGAGCTGCGCCAGAGCATCACCATTTTATTAGACCAAGCTCAACTTCCCACTACTAACATGAGGACTAGAGAATGAATTGAAGGGACAGACTTACATAGTATGCAGTGACAGTACCAGCCGAGTTACCGGGCACCAGCTTGATTTGCATATCAATTTTGCCAAAGAGATATTCATTCTTGGATTGGAACCCTGAACCTGTTTTAATGCAGCAGAGGAAGAGATAAGCATACTGTTAAAATCATATATATGCAGTTGCAGTAAGAAAATGAGATAAATACCTGAGGACTGATCGAGAGTGAGCTGCAATCGTTGGCCATTGTCGAGTACCTTAGCACGATCATTTCCCCATGTGATGTCGAAGTCATTGTAGAAATTTGCAGAAACAAGGTGGGAGAATGAGAGTGGAAGGCTTAAGAGGAGGACACATCGAATGAGGTCCATTGGAAACGGAAGGCAAGAATGTAGTGTGTAAGAGTATTGATAGAGGTAAGGATGTGGTGAATGGTGATTAGTGAGGAA
The DNA here is from genome assembly GCA_007258455.2 of Sequoia sempervirens. NCBI lineage: Eukaryota > Viridiplantae > Streptophyta > Pinopsida > Cupressales > Cupressaceae > Sequoia > Sequoia sempervirens. The sequence goes on along the minus strand of VDFB02124626.1, from coordinate 20,609 downwards.
AATGAAGGGTATTTATATATAGGCAGGGGCAGGGGCAGGGGCAGGGGCAGGGGCAGGGGCAGGAACGGAAAGTAGCAAGAAATTTCCTCAGGAGTTGCTAAATGGATGAGTTGGACCGCAGTTTGTATTTACAGGTAGACAAGGTTTTGGGTTTTATTGCACGCGGAATTCCAGCCAGAAGAGTGGAGTGTTGAGCAGGGCTACTTAGCTGTGTACATTATGAAACAGCTGTTTCGAGGCTGCCGAAACTGCAGTGTCTTGGATGTTGACGTCTCATCGTCCACAAACCGGTCAAACGCCGCGTAGAGCATCTTTTTTTTTATAAGCCGGTGGAGGGGGGACCATCTTGTCTGCTCGGCCATGTATGCACCTTCGTCATTTTACCAATGCCTCATCTCGTATTAAACCCACACGTAAGACCTTCGTTGTGGAGATCTGAGTTACCAATGCCTCATCTCTTATTATCATTAAGAGATCTTACTTATCATTCGAGCATTTCTCTATCACTCTGATGTATTGAAGACTACCTTGGGTTGATCTAGTGCATCTTAGGGAAGTGAGAGTTTTAGGAAAGTTATTTAGAAAACAGAGCATTTTATGTTGGTGATCAAACCATTAGTCCTAGTAGGGGCAATTTTGTAACCGCTAGTTTGATGAAAGTAGAGATTCTGCCAATTTGTCTTATTGGGCAGAACAATGGTTGCAAACATTATCTCTTTTTCTTTCAAACATTTTTCACGAATAAACCTACCTAAGGAGACTTGTTGGAGTTATTTAAATCTATGGAAGATGGTGCACAAAGTTTGGTACATGTTCTATGTTTCCAAGTGCTCATAGAAAGGCGTTGTAGACTCATGTACAAAGTTTTAATGGAGTTGTAGTTATGTTGTATTTTTCAAATTCATTTGTTTTTGTTTTCATCAATTCTTAAAACTCCTATTGACTTTGACCCTATTTGTAATATCTGATATTTAGTGACATAAGGAGTTTGAAGCTCGCTCTTGGATTTTTTTTATTTCATTTAAGTTTTATTAGGTCTACACTTGTATTCAATCTCATTTCAATCTCGTTTGTTTTTTTATAGCCATTTTTTGGTAGTTTCATGCTACATTGCATGTGTCTAGACTGATTTTTTAAAGCATTTTACAAGTGTATTGTTTATTGGAAGGGTTTGTGAAGCTAGTCAAGATAAATTTATAGTTAGTCAACAAAGAAGTGGAATATCTAGTCATGTTCACAAATCAACAACCCTCTTCAATCCACACTTCTTTTCTTGGAGTTTCTATTCTAGTTGGTCCTTGCTTCACTCCTAAAAGAATAGCACTTTGATACCACATGTTATTCCATGGACTAAGCAATAAGACTTGAACATAGGACCTTCCATTAGCATGTAAGGGTGCTTTATCAATGAGATATCAATACTTTGTGGTTGATGGACTAGGTTAGACTTGAGCTTAGGACCTCCTATTAGCATTCAAGAGTGTGCTATCAGTGAGCTAGCAATTCTTTATTGTTTGGATTATGGATTATTTGTCAAATAATTTTGTGGCTTATTTGTGATATCTTTCTCTAGAATAATGTTAGAACTTGTGATGGAGAATAAGCATGGTTGTATGGTTAAAGTCCCACTACATTTGAGTTCACATTTTCTCTTCCAACATATTAGTCTTGGGTCTCTTGTGCTTGAGAACATTTCCCGTAGTATCTAAATATTAAATAAAGTTGATATTTTTTGTATCCATATTGTTTTGTGATGTAATGGTTAATTTGATTCTTTCATGTAATTATACATGTGTAGCATAGGCATCTTTTCAATTGCACTTTGATAGGCTAGTATATTTTCTTTCAGTTCTCACAATTGAAGAAAATATTATCCCCCAACATATGTAGAAAAGTTAGGTTGTTACAAAGTGGTGTACTAAAGCATAGTTTGAAGCTATGCTCCTTTAGGAGTGAAATTTTGTTGTATCTTAGAGTCTCTATTGTTTTTTATTGGATATGAACTTGAATTTTTTTCAACATATAGTACTAAAAACAATATGTTTATCAAATAATCTCTTTTTTGTAGAAGGTTGAACCTTAATATTTTCAACAGTTGTAAATGCTAAAATTTTATAATTGTAGTCAAAAGGGATTGGGAAAAAAAGTTGCATGATTATTTAATGGAGTATGTAAGAATTATTAGAGCAAGGACAATGCCACTAATTCAAATCCAACAATCATTTTCAAGGATAAAATGCATCACTTATTGGAAATGTGAATGTCAAACTCATCTCCAATTAACAATTCCTAGTATTTCAACATTGACCTTGTACTTTTAAATTTTCTCAATGTGTCAAACCAATCTTTTTCTAACAAGCTCATTTGAGATTTGAAATAATATTGAATAAAACAATACCCTTCAACCTAAATTAGCTAACCAATCCATAGACATTATGGCCTCACAAGATGGTTGTATTTTTGAAACACTAAAAAATTGCATTTGATCTGCTTTGGGAATGGTTAGTTGTCTAGAACCACAATTAAGAGGTAGAAATTCCTTACACAATAAAAACTAACAAATGGTCTGGAAGAAACAATCAGGAGCTTGCAAGAGAAAATTTGGAGTTCTAGAGAAGACAAATATCAACTTTACGAAAATTTGTAATTATCAACTTTGTCAAAGCATTTCATATATCTAGAAGCAATCATAACAATATAAAACAAGTAGAGGATATGGTGGACATTTGGTTTACTCTAGAAAAAAACTCACAAAGAGAGTAGCACCTCCTATTTACGATTTTAGATTTTCTTCGAACTCTTGATTGCATAATATATCATCATCCATATCCAAAGGAGATATTAAAGATGAAAACCACCCAAGCCACCCAAGCCACATCAAAAAACATTTTTGTTAAGCAAGGGCACTCAAGTTTGATGGTGTTAACCCACTAGGTGAAGATAATGAAGCATGGGTGTTGGGTGTGAAACTTACTTTTTTTTCCATCATTGTTGAAGCCATATTAAATATGAAATTGATATTGACAATCTAATTGGGAGAGATTCCTCACAATGTGAACATCAATGCAATACAAAGATATGTAAAAAGGGGTTGACTTGGAAGAAAATTTTCAAGATTTTTAGGAAAAAAGTATATTTTTGAACACTAATTTGCAAGGAAGATCAATGTGTTTGATTATCATAGAAAAAGGTTCATGATTGTAGAACATGATAGGAAATGAATGGGATTGTTGAAATATGTACCTATTTTGATGAGGACCTAAAGATTAATGAAAATTATTCATTAGTAAAAATAAATGAATTTATCAATTAGAAGAAAGTTTTCAACTATAGTAGAGTGAATCATTGTAAACATCACAATAAGAAAGATAAATTTCATGTATATAATGAAAAAATACATTAGCATGTCATTCTAAATAATTAAAATGTTTAGATTCTTCAAAATGTATGCTCATCTTGTTCCCATTAAACTTAGTTTTACTTGCTTATTGACATTTTCAGCCATTTACTATTGTCAAATCCTTTTATTGTTGGCTCTTTTGCATAACTTCACAACAAAATTATCATGTACCATCTTTAAGTCTCCAATTAGTATAATAATTTAATGTGACAAGGATTGAATTAATAAGTTTTTTTTTAAAAAGAAAGTTCACTTGATCAAATGAGATTCAAGCAATCATCAAATGTCACTTGACTAATCCAAAAACTAGAATAGCATCCAAACACCACTCATCCAATGATAACACCTTCCATTGAGTCAAGTATCACTTGAATAGGTGCAATACTCATGTGATTCAAAGGTCACTTGACTGTCATGATGATCCTCATTGCATCAAGTAATTTACCTTAGATTTAGAGTAGATACCAATATATAGTGTCGTAAAGATTCAAAAAGTTTACAAATCATTATCACATCGCTACCAAACCAAAACAAACCATTTTTTTTTTAAATGTAGAATTCCCTTGCTTTACTCATTTCGTGTTTTTCCTATTTTCTATATGGTTAAGCAAGCTCCTAATTTTCTTTTGTAAGACATAAGCTACTCATTGCATATTTTTTAAATTTATTTTTTATATTCCCACGAAGAGTGCATGATGAAGGATAAATCTTCAAGATGGCATTCTAAAAGGTCCATTACTTTGTGTATGGACCCCCCTTTTGATATGCTTTTATGTATGTATATTTTCTTTGCATACATGTTTGTGAGTGTTACATACTTTGACATACATTAATACTTTGGAATTCACATGCACCTCAAAATGAAAATAAAATATAATGCTGAAATTTAACTAAAATTTATATTTGAATTATATTCTTGCAATTTATAAATTTGAAACCAACTTCATTCTAAATTTATCATCTCAAAGTTTAATCAAGATCTATTTATCTGCAAATTCTCACATACCATTTGCCTAGCATTGCAAATAATATCATTAGAGATAAAGTCCTAGGACTACATCACATACAATAAGAAACATGAGTGGAAGAGTATAAACATGACGGTCAAGGTACTTTTCAACAAGAGAAGAAACACATGGGTTGTCTTGTTTTCAAGTCTTCATATTCTGTCCAAATTCTATTTGGGCCTTCAAACTCATGGGTTGTCTTGTTTTCAAGTCTTCATTATTACATTATAAGAGTTCAACATCCCTATGAAACACCAGAGATTGTCCCGAAGCTCACGCAGCAGTCCACAGTTAAAAAAAAAAATCGAACTCTTCAAATGATAAAAAAATTCAAATCGAGATATATATTCAATTGATCAGGATCCAATCTTTACAAATATAGCCTTCTGGGTTTGGAAATCGCTACAAAAAATGAAAGAATAAAAGAATTTGGTGAAACTTGGCGTATTTTGGTCTTTGAACTCAGTTGGATGCCTAGCGAGTACATTCGGCAGGAAAGCCCTGTGGAAACCTCTTACTGTCCAAACAGTAATCATAAATCATGTAGTTCTTGCGCACCCATTCAAGTTTCTGCTGCTCACTCGACTCCAATGCCTCTGCACCGTACCATGAATTCACAGAGCAATCAGAGGAGGCAGAGCATGTCTCTGCTTTGAAATTTCCATACGAGGCCACAAAGGGGGATTTGCTCCAGTCGATCTTCACTGCACCGCCTCTCGTTGCCCAATCGTCTGCGTTCCACAGGCTCGAATATATTCTCATCGCTTGATTCTTGGGATATGCCACTCCCAAATCCTCGCTGTTCTTGAACACTCGCACCGGAGTTCCATCCACGGAAAACCTGCAGAACATCAGAAATACATTTTATAACTACAATGATGATGTTAAAACTAGAAGGCCTGGCCAAAGAGGACATTCAATAGTTGATCGAAGTTGCAGGGACAATATTAATTTTACAATTCTGTTGGGGATCAGAGCAGGAGTAAAGTGTGTAAAAGCCCCAGGAATAAACCAGAGGTAGAATTGGCTAGTTGCAATACTGCCCCGGTGGAGAAAACATTAGTGTGCATAATATAGGGATCTCCAGACAGATTTCCCAGGAACTCGAAGTCTATTTCGTCGTGCTTATCCCCTTGAGAAGAGAGCTGTTTCAGACCATCACCATTTTATTAGACCATGCTCAACTCCAACACAACATTGCTGAGATCAGGAGAATGACCAGCGGACAGGACTTGCTATAGTATGCAGGACAGTAATTAGCCGAGTTACTGGCAACTAGGCTTGATTCTGCATATCAATTTTACAAAGTGAGATATTCATATTCTTGGATTGGAACCCTGAACCTGTTTTACTTGCGAGGAAGAGATAAGCATACTGCGAAAATCTATATACTACGCAGTTGCAGTGGCGAAAACATATAAATACCTGAGGACTGACTGAGGGTGAGTTTCGCAATCGTCAGCCATTGTCGAGTACCTGAAATTATTCATTTCCCATGTGATGTCGAATGGTAGAACTGCAGTTCAAGGTGAGGAACGAGGAGGAATACACTGAAACGAGGTCCATTAAACGAAGGTACAATGTGAGTGTAGAAGTATTGATATGGTGAATGGTGATTAGTGAGGAAAAATGAATGGTATTTATATATAGGCAGGGGCAGGGTGAGGAAGGAACGGAAAGTAGCAAGAAATTTCCCCACGAGTTGGGGAATGGACGAGTTGGACCGCACTTTGTATTTACAGCTGGACAAGGTTATGGTTTTTATTGCACGCGGAATTCCAGCGAGAAGAGTGTAGTGTTGAGAAGGGCTATAGGTACTTATGTGTGTGCATTATGAAACAGTTGTTTGGAGGGTACCTAAAATGTAGTGTCTTGGATGTTGACGTCTCATTGTCCAGCATCAACGCAACGCCGCGTAGGTTGCTTTCTCTTGAATTTTTCTCGGTATCTATATTTCATCTATATATTAATTATATTGAGGTTTGAGAATATTTTATACTAATTTCTAGTATTTAAGACAAATAAAATAAAACTAAATAAATAAGTATCAAGGCATCTTTTATTTTATAACGCCGAATTTTAAATAATTTGTTATTTTTGCCTCACTTTAAAATATAATATTTTCTAATTTAAATATCTAAAATTATGATTATGTTATTATTACAAATTTTCTTTTATATTTGCAATTATCCAATATAAATCTAATATAATATTTAATTAATATAAAAAATATACTTTAATTATATTACATCTTACATTATATATAATATAATTGCATTTATTATTATAATACAATTATACAATTATTAGAAGTAATACATCATATCTCATAGTTTAATTGATCTTTAGATAGATTAGGAAAAAAAACTATATGTATGTTAATATGTTAGAGAGTATGTGGTTACTATAATAATTAATACATAAAATAAAATAAAAATATATAATAATATTATTGTGTAATAAAAATATAAAATAAAATAAAAATATAATAGTAATAATAATAATTTTCGCTGAATAAAGCAAGTTGGCAGAACACCTGCATTTATGCCGCATTCTATTCATCGCCTCCATGATGCATTCAATCCACTTGCAATTGTCCGCCCGCCGGTGTTGGGTAAAGGTCATAACTCTCCTTTACTTTTTGGTGCCGTGGAAAGAACAACTATTCATTTGAAATGGATCAACCGACGCATCAAGTGCGTAGAGTCACAGGGGAAAAAATCCACGCTTACCTTTACATTTGGACTGCTCTTCACCCACACTTTGTATACTGTGTTGTCTCGGCCCACGTTGGTCACCATCCTCCTCTTCACCTGAGCACGTTGTTTTTGTGTATTAAGAAACTTTGTTTTTAGGGCAAGTTAGGTGGCTTGGTTTAGGGGAAAAAAAAAGAGAAGCGCTAGAGGGGTTGGGCAGAAGAGGGTGGCGATCTGGTTCTGAGGAGGAGCAGAAAACAAAAAGGAGAGGATACCTGAGTTGGGGTGGGAGATTTAGGAAGGCGTGAGTGCAGCATGAGGAGTTTTGGTGCACGGGCGAACTCTGGGGAAAAGGCGCTTTAGTTTTCTATGCTTGTGCAGGTTGGGGAGGTAATCCCCTGTTCTTATATTAATCTTTGTGTCTCCAAAGAAAACCTTTCTCCTTGTTGTCTGTTTTGTTTTTATTCTCTTGCAGAGGCAAGAAAGCAAGCTCTGTAAGATCTTTCAGATTGGTGTTATTTTCGGCCTGTACATGCAAACCACTACCCTGATTAAATAGTTGTTAGATTTAATTTCACCTGGGAATGGCATTCATGCCTGGTGCCAAGAATACTGATGCAAACAGGAGTAGGAGCTAGATGTTTTTGGTTTTAGTTTTGTGTATTGGTATGAATATAAATGAGCGCAACAACAGTTTTCAAAGTGGTGAGAAATCCATTCAGAAGCAAAATAATATCATAACTTAATACTTTAGGTTCTCATAACTGTCAATATTAAGGGGGCTTTTCCTATGTATGTGAGCTATTCCCTTTTATTTGTTTGTCTTGCTTTTGGATATCCTATGTTGGGCTGGAGAAATGTATTGGGGATTTGAAGGGACATCTGTCCCACAGCAAGGTGTTGGCAGTTGGTGTGCATTGTATGGGAGGTGATGGGAAGACCACTCTCATATTGGCTCAATGCAATGATCCAAATTAAAGGTGATACCCTGGAAATTCTGTTCAACATTTTCTCAATGTTTTAAGCTTTTATTTGAAAATCCATTCTATTTCAATTTTTTTGGATTTTCCTCTCATGCCAAGATTTTAGGTATGTAGATAAAAATTAAAAAGAGATAAGCTAGCACATACAAACTATGTTTTTATGGTATTGTGTTGTTGATTGGAAGTGCTATTTTTAGTGCTTGTTCTTTTACAAAATCAGTATTAATTAGTATGAGAACAGGATGGGAGGTCTCTTCCTATTAAGCTAATATAATTGACGTATGTTATTTTGCCTCAAGAGACATCAGTTCAGTTTTTGTTTGATATTTCTGGATTTACCTTCAATAAGCAATGCCACTTCTTGCTTGTCATCAACTCCCTTAGACCCAACTGGGGTTAGTTTCCTTGTATCTCGATTCCATGAAAATTCTTAGCTATCAAGAACTGTTCTTCAGCGCCAAACAGTTTAAAATTCAAAAGTGAAATTTTGCCAATAGAAATATGACAGTATTATGACGAGGAATCAAATTGACCATTGAACTCTTTGATGTTTAAGTAGACCAACCTTAACTGCACTGTCTTCCGTAATAATTCGTAGTTTCCCTAATCAGCTAAAATATCTAAATGTAGAAGACACCTCTTGAAAACACACCCAAGAAGACTTTGGTTTCAAGCATCTCTGATATATATGCATCAAATTTTCTTCTTGGATGATGTTTGGTCTCAAAAACGTTTTGAAAAATTATTATTAGAAGGTTCGGAACTAAAGACTGTTGTAACTATCAGAGATAATTCCACGAACCCACGAACCCCTCTATAAAGCTCTATCAATTACCATTGTTGGACCCAAAAGCTGCTCTGTCGGTTCTCTGCTTCTGAGCTTTTGCACAAACGTAATTCCAAGTGGTACAGATGCAAACCTAATAAAAGAGGTATGGATTTTTTTTATAAATAATTGTTGTTTTGTGAGTCTAATAAACAATTATTTCTTTATTTACTTATTACACTAGCTTGTCCTACAAGTTTTGCTTATAAAATTTCTTTAAGTTTTATTAATTGCAAGTGCAAGTAGAGTGTGATGCTCTGCTACTTACTTGCTTTGATGATGACTGGAAGCTCTTTGCATGAAGAACCCCACAAGGTTAGGAAGAGAGCTAAGAACAAGGTTTATAAAGGAAAACATATATGAGATTATCACAAAAAATGGTTAGTTAGATTGTTGCAGACCAGTATTGAGCACATTTTTTTGAGCTTGCAACATTTCGGTTATAAATAAACAGGTAGATAGATTTTTAGTCCAATGTTTTACAGTGGGTTGATTTTTTTAACATGCTTTTCAACACTGAACTAACATGATTGCTACGAACAGGGGAAGTACAACGATCCCATATGGAAATGCTTTGGCTATTGGACATTTGGGTTTATGTTCAAAAGCTACAAAGGCATGATGCTTTGTACAAAGGGTTTCACTTTTGTATAATCAACAGGTCTTCAAGTTTCAAGGGTTTCATCTTTGTAGAACTCGAGGCTTTTCATTTTTTTATTTTTAAACGTTACACATAAAACCCTTGAGACTGTAACCGAGATGTTTTTGATCCACATTGCAATGCTTTGGAAATCATATATTTTCATAAAATCTATTTGTTCAAGGGAAAAAAATATTAAGGATAGAATATTTTGTGGGACTTAAAAGTGCTTCGATTATAAGAAATGGTTTACTCAAACCTTTCAAACATACACACATTCTATAAATTTGGTTATAATATCATGTTATGTCATATTACAATGTAATTTTTGTCATTTATCATGATTTAAATTCAAAACAATGGGTTACATCTAATTACATTCATTTTGGAAATTGTAATTATCAAATATTTCCAAAGACATAAAGTGATTAATATGTATAGAGATACCAAAAAAAACATATATATAAAAATGAATAATTGTAGGCATCTGGCTTTCTATATTTCTAGGTTCAAATATGTTGGTCTTGCACACACATGAGATGTTACTACCATCCTACGCAACCAAGGAGTGAACAATTGTAGTTTAGCTACTTTTTTTAAAGGATTAGAATTTAATATTGATATTTGGATGCCTTTTAGCTCGCTTCTTAACTCTAGTGTTCTGAATAAGTTTCCCTAATGTGGCACTGAGAAAATAAATTAAAATGAAAATGGAAAGAGATTTATAAACTGAAATTGTTAGTTACTCCTTTAAATTATGTACTTATGGAAAGAGATTTATAAATTGAAAATTATTAGTTACTTCTTCTTATAATTATGTACTTATGTTTTCATTTGTATTCTTCATGACTACAAATTTTCATTGATAGTAACAGTTAGTCTCAACACAAATTTTGGTTAAGATATTTCTCTTACAAAAGTGTTAAACAAATATCCAAACCATTTGAGATTTTTGCTTATAACCTTCGATGTAGGAGGAAGTGGAGATTGGCAAAGCAAGAATTGGATAGATTGTTGATACACAATTTTGTATCCAAATTTTAAAAAATACAAATTAAAAAAAGTTGCATTTCAAAATAATAATGCAACAAGAGCTCAAGGTTTGCAATAACCACTTGTCGCATATAGCAATTAATTATCAAATTATATTTTCCAAATTTACTAAGATTGATCCATTTCAAACAATATAACTATTCCAACCAAAAATTTGGCGTACCCAATTGCACACAAAAAGTGCAATAGCTAGTAATATATTATTAAAAAAATTGGTGGATGATAGAAAGATACTCTTTCAAAGTTAAGTTGAGATCAAATTCAAATTATAATAAACATTCTTACATTAAAATCATTCATCTAATCACTAATTTAATTTATAAATTAAATCATTAATTATTTTGTTTAGTATGAATTAAATAAATTAAATGATCTTTAATTATTTAATTCATTAAAATAATCCATTATTAATAAATATCCAAATTAGTAAAAATAAAATCTATTTTCAAATAAAATATCCATAAATTAATTTAATAAATCTTATAAAAGGAAAATAAAAAATTAAACTAATTAATTGTTGTAGAAAATAAATAAAATCAAACCAATTAACTATTGAAGAAATAAAAAATTAATAAATCATGCTAACTAACTAATCTTTATTCACTTAACCACTCTTACAAATCACAATTTTGAATTCTAGAACCATATCAGGTAAATAAAACACATTTATTTTTTTCTTTTAAAACTTACAGTTGATAAATAAAATCCCCTTATTCAAGGTCATGTCATTCCTTTTGGTGAGCAGGTTTTTTTTTTTTTTTTTCAACTATTCTCAAACACTTTCTTTTCTTTTCTTTTTAAATCTATAATTGATAAAATCAAATGTCATACCTTTTATATATGTCAATATGTAGCATATTGATGCATAGTCACCATTATTTACTTTTAAAAAAATTTAGAGGGTGAAAATCTAGAGTCCAAGCTTGTGACCATTATTTACTTCTAACGATCTAAACAGTTACCAAAGAACGATGAACAACGAGTGGCAAACAACCCCTAGCAAAAATCAATCTTAGAGGTGGCCACTTGGACAAAACACTATGAGAATAAAGGTGGAAGCTAAACATGGTGGACGAGGACTGAAGAATGGTGAAAATATTGAAGGCGTCGGTAAAATCTAAATAGAAATAGTTGTTGAGGATGGGTGCGACCAGAATGGGAACATTGGTGAAAAGACAAACTTGGCAATGCACAAAAATGATAGAGAATCAAATAAAATCTTGGAATTTATTCTTCCTGATGATGTTATGGACTATATAACTAAATGCCAACATAAATATGTCATTCTATTTTTTTTAGAGGAATACCTTTTGAAACATATTTTTACAAACATGGGCAAAAGTAAACTAGGAAAATAGAGGATGGGAAATTAAAACCCTGAGGGGTTTGGGAAAAGGCTATGTATCCTACAAATTTAAACATGTTGAAGATGCATAAGCTATTCTCCATTATGGAACCAGTGTTATCTGGTGTCAAGTCTGTTACATACAAGCTTGGACTCTAGATTTTCACCTAGAAGGCCCTTCAAGGTCATATTACCCAATGTGGGTGGAACTCTCATTTTTAAATCTTACTTTCAAACCATTCTTACAAGAAATAGTTTCATAGTTAGTGAGAGTTATTTGGTGTAAGAACAACTCAGACAAGTTTTCTAGCCTGAGAGTGCACCTAAGAGTCTATGTAGAAATGAAATTAGATTATTAGTTACCTGAGAAATATCAAACATATGGGTCTTGGTTTTGAGGTTTATCAGCCTTTGGTATATTTAAACAAACCAGATTCCTATTTTTATTACAGACAAGAAGAGCATTTAATAAGAAATTGTTCAGCCATGCTTCCTCCTCCCCCCCACCGTCTACAAGAGTTTAGTTTTGGGTCTTCTTCTATTTAGTGGAATAGATTAGTCCAATACCAATGTCAATTTATGGTTGTTTCCTTTCAAATACATGCTTATTATTTACTTAACAAAAGAGTTAGATAGTTTGGAGACTTGCGGGATTTTAATACTTTGGAATGGGCTACTTGTCATAATGTTAAAAATAGATTTGGATTAAACAATGGGGCTAAGGGGTTTGTCATGTTTATCAAATCTCTTGTCCTACAAGCCTAGTTATGAAGCTTTGCACTCCCTTACAATGTAATTTCTCTAAGAATTGGTAGTAGTTGTCTAAGCATCAGTTTGGCTTCCTTCCATTAAAAAATGTTTATTTGAGTCTCTTGCCTCCTTTTCCTTTAAATCCTAGATTGAATCAAAAGTGGAAATGTAGATTCCTTGAAAATACTTGGAAAAAGTTGTGTGCTCAAATCTGGTAGTCAGGGTAAGGTGAATGCTCAAACTATGGCTTGGAAGGTTTTACATTTCAAGCTACTTGTTGGTGACAAATTGAAATGTATGATGGTTCAACTAGATAAATGCCCACTTTGTCAACATAATGAAAGTATGAAACATATTTTTTGGGACTATGCATGGACAAAGAGAAAATGGAATGTTGTTTTTAATTATCTCCCTGTTATTTTTGTTCATGCTTTATGTTGGAAAAAAGTTGTTTTGGGATTAGGCCTTCAAAACAATATTGTGGCTAATTTGTTGAGGTAGATTATTGTTCTTAACATATGGAAAAGTAAATGTTTGGCTATTTTTTCGAACCATAACATTCACCAAGCAACAAAAATGCTAAGATTTTACTTTGATATCATTTTTCAAACTTTTTTTTTATGCTCATGGCTACAAGGGGACCAAAGAATACACTAAGATCAACATGCATCTGGACAAGATTAAATTTTAATTGTTGCAACTCCATAAAATGATATTGTATGTTCTAAACAACTACAACGAATGTTAAAATTTAGAATTTGAGACTGTTTTGTATTGATCTCCTTACACTTGTTCTTATTTTTTCCATGCCTTGGGTGCTTTGTGATGGTTGGTTGTATGTTAGTATTGTGTTTCGACATTTGATTAATTGCCTTTTATTATGTAATCATTCATTTTCTTTTCTCAATATAAAAATAAAATAAAAATTTAAGAGCTATTTTTTTCACCAATAATCACCTTTTCGAAAAGGGTGTGACTCACTTTCAATCCTTCAAAGCATCAATTCTAGTTTGAGGGCTAGTTGGAGTATTAAGGAAGATTTGATGTAGGGAAAGAATGAATTATGGAAAGGATCCCTAAGAGGATTTCCTTCTTGGTGAAGCCTATACTTATTAGTTGAAGATGCCTAAGAAAATTATGGAAAGGGTGAGGTATGAATTATAGCATGTTATTAGTTCCTACCATAGAATTATAATTAGGGTGTAGGTTTTAAATAGTGATTAAAAAAAATATCTTTGAATAAAAATTAGCTTTTGTTCCTATTAATTTGGACTGTAAATATTTGACGTAAAAGTGCTCAAAAGCTAACTGAGCTGAAATTTGGTGGCTTGTTATTGGCCTATGTTCAAGGCTACAGAATGCCAACAAAGGATTGTAGTTTCATAAGGCAAGAGAAGGCATAAGTTTCCAAGTCAAGTTAATGTTGTCTGCTACTTTTTTGAGCCGACTCTTGTTCTAGTTTCAATGATTGTATACATATATCAACAACATTTATATAGATTTTTCAATTAATTACATGGGTTCTCTATTACCTTGAACATGTTTCCCATCGTCAATGACCATTTCTCTAAATACTTTAAATTAATTTTTTTATTGTGATGTTAAACACAATAAAAATGATTTCCCTTTTAGGTAGAAGAAAATAGTAGGATCTATTGTTGGTTCTAATCCAACTAATGGGGAGTGCTTGAAATGATTGAATCTGATTCTAACTAAATCAACAAAAATCCATCTTGTCACTTGGCTCTCGAATTAGCCTACAATTTGAAGTCGTATTCTATAATTACAAAAAAAATGATATTGTCACTTGGCTCTTGAATTAGCCTAGAATTTGAAGTCATATTCTCGAATTAGCCATTAAATTTGGTGCTTCTAAGATTTGAGAACATAAAGATAATTTATTAAGCTTATTGACAATAACACTATTTTTTGGTATGGTAGTGTAGCTGCAATATATGGCTAGTTGCATTGCCTTTATTGAAAGATTTTTTTTCTTCATCGCTTCCCATGCATCATTACAACCTTCTTCATTGTGGCGGGAGGGGAGGATTTGGGAGTTACATGACTTTTCCTACACATTGCCTTAGATTTTTGTAACTCATTCTCAATCGTAAATGGTTTTCATTCTTCAAAATTATCTAATATGAAAGAATATGTTTTCTCTAAAGCTTCAGAATTTTTGTAGTGAACTTGATTTTCACATAGCCCACCAACCATTAAATTTGCATCTCTTGTATCATTATGTGAATTTTGTTCAATCCCTATTGATGGATTAACCTTTGGGTCCACCAAATGTGAGGAGGGTGACTCCTTAATTTGGGAAGATTTAGGCAACAAATCTAGCATATTTGTAGTGGGCTCCAAAAGAGCATCCACAGTGTAATGATGTGAATGAGCCCCATACCTCCAAGAACCTTGATAATCAACTTTAGGCCTAGGCTTAGGACAATCATTGGTTGTGTGGCTTGTTTCAAAGAATCTTCAACAATGAAACCTGGTAGACCTTTATAGTCAAGAGATTGTGACCAATAGTGGCCATTCACCTTCAATATGATATCAGCTAGGATATCAAAATCTGGTAAGGCCAAATTTTGTCAATTGTTGCTTGGGTAAAAACTCGAAGCTATCCTCAACACTTGCTAAAATTATGACTAACAACAAGATCTTTAGGCTAAGGAAGTTCTTCATGGATGAAATTGGGAATAAAATTCATAATGGAAAAGAGAGTGGAAAAGTAGAATTTGATGAAACTCTTGCAAAGTTCAGGTTAATGACTGATGCTTTTGTTCATTGTTATGATGAGAAAGATTCTAAATAGTCATCCTGGAATAAAGGATTTTACTGTGATTTTGAGACCATCTTCTATACAATGGGTTGTCTTAGATCAAATAAATGAAACAAACAATGTGAAAGAGCCAACAATTTTGAATTTGAAACAATGGTGTCTTATGTATAGAATCTCCTTGTGATTTTCTCCTATAATAAGGTATAGAAATTTAAATTTTGAAACAATGGTATATGGACAACTATTTAGCCTACTATTATGCTACAACAATTAGCTATAGGTTAGAACATTATCTATATCAACATAAAATAGTAGGTGTAGTTCACCTCAAACTCTACTGTGGTAATTGCTTTGTAAGGAAGTTTGCATTCCATGAACATTCTCTGTGCACATCAATATGTTGATTATTATCTTGATCTCCTTTGTGATTAAAAGAACAGTGAATTGCATAACTCATGACAATTTTGCAGTGCTACGATCTAGTGCTCTTTTACTTCTTACTCACTGTGTTCTCAATCACCATGTGCAGGTGACTTAGAGGACAAATCTTTGTCACCATTTGATAGTAACTTTCATTTTTTTTAGACTATTTGTTATGATTCAATCACTGTTTGACAATGTTCTTCCTTTCTTAGTCCTATAGGACAGAGGACAATTCATAATTTGCAACTTTCTATCAATGGTAAATAGATACAGTAATGATATTTAAAATTTTAGAAGTGGATTTTTTTTAATTGCTAAGGCCTATTTATTAGATTTATAACTTAAAATTATTTAAGCTATTTGAATAGTTGAACTTCATATTATAAATCTTTAAAGTACAATAGAATTGGGTACTTAAAATGATTACAAAGAAGTTGAATGCAAATTAGTAAATTACTACTGATTTAGCTTTTCCTTTTGCATGTTTATAGGTGTATACCTCGATATTTTATGCTACTCTAAATGTGTGAATCTAACTAAGAAACATGAAAGACAAAACACCAAGGACACCTCAAGATTAGCCAAAAGAGAGTTACAACGAAAAGGAATGCAAATAAAATGAAACACAAAACACTTTTACCTCCCTTGTTGTTGAAACTTCTTTTGATTGGCCCTTGCTTGGATGGGTTGTGTGCTCCTTAGATGATAGATTGAGTGATTAAAATGCAAGCTTCAACATGCAAAATGATGGACAAAAGATGGTTGAATGATTGAAAAAGGCTTGAGGATTCAAATCGACAGCATGTAGTTATGAGAGTGCAAAGTGTTGGAAATGAAAATGGGCAGCATAAGGTTGCTCAAATGAAGGAGTGTTGTGAGAAGGAAAATTTAGCAGCATGAGGTTGCTCAAATGAAGAAGTGTTTTGAGAATGCAAATTGGCAGCATAAGGTTGCTCCAAATGAAAGTGTTTAAAATGCCCTTGAAGAGGGGGTATTTATAGAAGAATTTGAATTCTCTAGAGAATTCAACGGTCAAGATTGCTCCAACAAGGCCAAGATGAGGGCTATGGTGGGTTGAGAACCCACAAGCCCTCACATCTTGACATGTGGAGGGTGAAGTGGCCAAGGGGATATGAGGGAGGGTTTTGAGCTGTCAAGAGGGTACATGAGGTGGAGGAAGTACAAGTACCTTGCACATTGGGAGATAAAAGAATCTTGGTGAATAAAAGGAATTTTAAATTCACAAATGATTGAAGAATCTAGGAGGGTGCTGTGGCTCCGAAAAGGTGGGACTTGGTCACATGTGAAGATTGTGACAAGTCCAAGGTTGGTCACATGTGGTGATTGTGACAAGTCCAAGGTTCTAGAAGCCATGGAAGGATGGAATGTGAATTAAAAATTCACATATAAAGGAGGGGAATCTAGGACAAATAAAAAGGAATTAAAAATTTCTTGGAGAATGATTAGGCTTAATTAATAAGTAATTAGAGGATAATTAGGGGCTAATTAGGATTAAAAGCCAACTTGCAAAAGTTGGAGGATGTGACACATCCTAATCAAGGATTAGGTATGTGCACATCCTTAATGAAGAGATTAGGAAATGGATTAGGATTAGATGAAAATGACATGTGAGGAATTAAATAAATGTAATATTTATTTAATTTATTTGATGAAAAGAGGATTAAGGAGGGTAAGGTATTTAATTATTAATTAAATACCTTAGGATTTGGCAGAATTAAAGATATTAATTAAATAATACTAATATTACTTAATTAACTCGGATAAGAGGATGTTTAGACGAAAAGTGATAAATTTGGATAAATTAAATGTCCAAATTTGGATGTCTACATTTTGCCCCTCTTTGAGATGGTGTTACTAAGTAGCATCATTTCAAAGAATATTAAAATATAGAACCTAGAAGAAGATGGTTAGATTGAAAAAGATGCCCCAGTCATCCAAAGGAGTGACTAGGAAGGAAAAAAGAAAGTGATGAAAATTAGGGATGAAGGATGCCCCCTCGAGAGGACATGCGGGTTGAAGAGAACATGTGTGTGCTCTCGAAATAGATGATGTGATGCAAGGGGAGATGAGGAAGATGATGCAAGGTGATGGGGAAGAGAAGCGATAGGAGATGGATGAAGCACAAATGGATTTGAGGACAAAAGGTGATGTTGCCCCAGTCAAGGTACAAGCCAAAATGGGTAGGATAGGGAGGAATACCTCCCGATGATGATGATGAAAGTGTTGTTGATGAGGGAATGATACATCCCAAAATAATACGAGGATAGGGAAGGATACATCCCACTGAGTGGTATTGATGAGGGAAGGATACATCCCAAAACACCACAAAAGGATAGGGAGGAATACCGCCCGATGATGATGAAAGTGTTGTTGATGAGGGAAGGATACATCCCAAAACAACACCGAAGGGATAGGGAATGATAACAATGGATGATGATGATGATGGAGGGTCAAGGATAGTAACGAGACTGGGGATAAGACCAAGGATATGATTAGGTGATTCAGGCTAAGTGGAATGGATGGAGATTGGATAGAGATAAGGATGAAGGATGAAGGATGAATGATGAATGATGAATGATGAATGATGAATGGATGGGGGGATACATGCAAGACGATAGAATGGAGAATGAGATGCAATTTATCATCTTTGGAGCACTGGTTTTTGCTATAGCATCAAACACAAGACACCAGGGTATGAAGAACCAAGGCGCAATTGTGTCTAATGCATCAAATAAACATAACAGAAAAGAAGGCTATCCCAACACCCCAAGGTCAGAAAGACCTTGGTCGGGCCAGGTATTGAGATAACCACAAGCACAAAAGGATGCCCCAGCATAACACAAGACCTCAGGGATCTTGGTGGGTACTACGTGGGACAACCAAGAAAACATAAATAGACATAAAAAGATCAAGATATGTCCCTATGTTGACCAATCAAAACACACCATAATATGATGGATTATGGCGGTCTTGACAAGTGATGATAGGGAGCTCAAATGATAAACAAAAGCCAAAAGCATCAAAAGATCACAATCAATTTCAAACGTCCATTGCCATAGGATCAAGGAGATAGATGGGATTGATGAGGTCTGTTAGGAAGGATGCATCCTGTTGAGACCAAAGATGATGGATATTAAAAGATCGTTATGACGCAGGATGTTCAAAAATTGATTGGATTTCATGATACAAGTGGATCTCATTTGTGAAGAACTGGCTAGATAAGGGCATAGCTTGATGACACGACACAAGGGAGACAAGACATGGGACTGATAAAACCTAAAGACCTAGGGGCTCGGGGGCCGATCAAAGATTAGCCTTGCCTACGTGAAAGCGCAGAGCCCTCGTAGTTCGACTAAAGACTGACAACAAATGATGGATGAAAGAGGATGAGATGTCCCTAGATAAGGAGATAAAAAGATGGGACGGATACGATGGGACAAAATATATGAATGATGAAGTGATAAGATAGATGATGTTGGACGATAGTGACTATATAAAGCTCAGGGATGGGATAGTTATCCAAATCATCAAAGATGAAGTGGGCAAATGACATGCCATACAGATGAATGGTGAAATGATGAATGATGAAGGGCAAAAGAAGCAGAAGTGATGACGATAAGATGGATGACAGTGGATTGCATGGGGGAAAGCCTATAGCTAGATACTAATGACAAGGGATTAGGAGATGGGATGAGGATAAAGATGGAAGATTGGATAAAGATATAGGATAGGGATGGGGGAGGAAAAAGGATTGGGTGGATTGGATAGAGGGATAAGGATTTGGCTGAGGAAGAGGTGGCCAAATGGATAGATGACTGATGCTTGGAACAAGTGGAAGATTACTCAGAATGAGTAAATGATTGATCAAGAGTATGGAATGAGAGTGTGAAAGGATAGGAGGTTTGATGAATGTTTGAGATGATAGATGAAAGTTCGAAGCAGATGAATGGTTACATGGAATGAGTGAATGGATTTATTAGAATGGATGAATGGGACAACATTGAAGAAGATGGAGGGAAGGATCTTAAGACTTTGTTGCAGATGGATGAAAGCCCAGATTAGGGGTTTGGATAAGCTCAGATTGGGATAAGATTAAAGCTCAGATGAGGATTGGATCGAAGACTAGAATGATGGAAGGATATGATTGAATTGATTCTACACCGAGTTCCGGGGCTTTAAGGGATGTAAGGTGTTGACAAGCAGATTTTTCCCGATTTGGCAATTTTCAAAAATTGTCAAATTTTGCCATTTTAGGAAACTTCATGGTCGTATGTTTGAGGGTCCCAATTTTTTTTCAGAAATACCCATTGGGGAGATAGGATGAATTGCCAAATAAAATCCCAGATTCGAGATATGCACATTGAGTTATGAGCAAATTTTGTTTTTCAAAAAACACTAAATTGGGATTTTAGGGGTCAAGATGAAACTTTGAGGTCCTAAAAATGGGTCAAAACGGAGACCAACCAGTTTTTATAAAACTGGTTGGGAATCCACTCGTTAGCTCAAAACGCAACCACCCGTCAAATTTCAGCTCAAACGGACACCCGAGTCAAAAGTTATGGCCTCCGGAAGTGTCGGGGTAAAAATCAAAAATCGATTTTGAAAAATCGAAGACATGGGTTTTGTTCGCGGAGGAAAATGACGATCTGGGTCGAAATCAGTTTGGAAAAAAAAATCCCA
>VDFB02124625.1:0-15712 GCA_007258455.2 Sequoia sempervirens | reverse complement strand
TTAAGAAACTTAGAGAAGACCAAGACTTTCTATATGAGCTCCTACATAGTCTACATCCTGGCCTGGTTTACTAAGTATAGGGGACTGATTTGCAAAGGGGAAGTTGGACTTCGAAATAACCAGTTCAAAGCATATGATTGTTACCCACAGCTACAGTTGCATTATAAGGACAATTATAAGATAACCAATGACGCCTTCCTCATGTATATCACTTGATTGCTTCAAGGAGGAATTCAAAAGAGGTTATCTAAAGAGGCTATGGTGTTGCTTGATAAATTCGGATCTTGGTTCATCCAATTTCCGACCTTTACATACATAAGAGTTCATGGATTCCCAGATGCTCCGTATAAACTCCCTCGGTATCCAACGGACAAGATTATTATGCTTGAAGTTGCAAGGCAGTTGGCATATGTGGATTCCATTCAAGGGAAAAAGAACAAACAAGGAGTGGATTTTCCTGTTGCAATTGGGAAAATGCTAGAAGTCTGCCCCTCATTGCAATCAGCCAAGGCAGCAAAATTAGAGTTACAATTTTATAAGTTTGGCACGTATAAACCGAGGTCTAATTATGATCCATATTTGAAAGTTCACGGGAAGAAGTCCCTTCATGTTATGCAGATTGAAGATTATTGGTCTAACTTGGTGGACGAATATGGAGTCAGGAAGAAGATGTGGTCTAGAATTCCAGTAGACCTTGTGAAAAAGTGTGACGTATTCCCCATTCCTGACCAGGTAAAGGACAATGGAGAATACGTGCATCCTCAATTTGAATAGGAAAAGAACAATCCTATCTTGTTGCCCAACTGGACACAACCTGAGTTGACTGATTTAAATGTATTGATGAAGGACATTGTAGCTTACTCTAGGGAATGGGTGGATAATCAGATCAGCAAATTAAGAAAAGAAGGAATCTCCCTTACCTATGTCACGCTGAGCAATGGAGAAAGTCAGGGAGAAGTAGTTGGAGAAGGTCCTGATGGACTTCCATGTCCAAGCAAGAGGAAGGCAATGATTGAAGATCTTCAAACAAAGGAAAAGGAAGCAGCTAGTAAAGAGTTGGAAAGTAAGAAGCAAAAGGTGAATGAAATTCCATCATCTTCAAGTACGTTATCAATCAGAATAGTAGAAGAAGCGTCCATTGCTGAGATTGAACCAAACCATGAACAAGAGGTTGAATTTCAAGAGTTAGAACAGCTGGATTTTCTTCAAGAGCAAACCTTCACTGCGTGTTTGGAAGGAGGTGATACGTTGATGATTGAAGGCATGGGAGATACTGAGATCCTTGAAAACAATGAGGAACTGGGAGATGAAATAATTTCTACCTTGAAAGAGATTGATGATGATATTCAATTGGAAGATGGGATGGAATTATCCACTATCCCAGCTTGGTTGACTGAAAGTTTGATGAAGAAATCTAAACCACTAGATGAAGTTCAACCAGTTGAAAGCATGCAGGACTTCTTAGAGAGGATTGGCAAAGCTAAAACGCCAAAGAAGCCTAAAAAGTATTCTCAGATTATTAGAAATGATGCAAGATCCAGGGTTTTACAAGTTGCAGTCCCAAAAGTTGACAAGCCTAGAGATCAGATTACTCCTATGGACTATGATGTTACAACGTTGGACATTGGGCCAACCACGATAGAACAAGATTTCCATGAGTTAGCAGACACTTCCAAGGCCATCAAGGAGAAGTTTGACAAAACAGAGGAGAAGAAGGAAAGACTAGAGCTGGAAAATTTGAGATTAATAGAGTTCATTCAACAAATAACAGCCCCCTTGCGCCAAGAAGGTGAAGCTTTTATCCCACCATCATCCCTTCCTTCGGAATCCGTTGACACTCTTGAAGCTATGAGGATCACAAGCCAAGAAACTAGGAGTTGGATCAACAATATCTCAAAACAGATGGAGCAATTCTTGGAGAAATGTGCTCAGACCTATGACAGATCAGCCTTGCTTATGACTAAGATTTGCCAGATTGAAGATAATTGGGAAAACTTCCAATACATAAAAGACAAGGTAATACCTCGTTTGAGGGTTTTAAAAGAAATATCCCTGCAAATATTGATCCAAGAAGGTGTTATTGATGAAGGAGCCTCATATGATTTCAGTAGATGGTATCATTCCTTGTTGGCAAAGAAGAAGATATATGATGGAATGAAAGAAGAGTGCGCTGTTATACAGAATTCTCTTGGGAAAATACAGTTTAATATCCTCACCTCTCTTGAAGGATTAACAGGGCAGGAGCATCATGATACAAATGGCTTGGATTTGGAAGGATTGAAGAAAAGTGTGATGAATATTTACTTCGAGGAAATGCAGATTGTCACAGAAAATCAGCTTGATGACATGTCTTCTCTTTTGACCTTTATGGATAGCTTTCAGAAACAAGAAGGTAGATGGGAAAATACTTTCACTCAATGCCTTGAAACCTTGGACATAATGGGAGTGCAGTTGGATTCTATGCCAAACATATCAATGGAGGAGCTCGATTTGGTGTTAACAAAATTTCTTGCATTTGCAGCCAAGGAGCAGGCCAAGGGGAATTGCATTTTGGATTCCCACTTGCTCGATTAATTTGCAAGGTGTCATTATTTTCCACACTCCAAATGGCTCATCCTACTTGTGCCATGTGTCCATGAGTTAGTTATGCTTTTTAGGGTTAGGGTTTCTTGAAATAATCTTGGCCATTGATCTCAAATCAATCTGGGCTGATGCTTTGTAATTGGGGTGCCTATATAAACCCAACTCATTTCATTCATTCGGAGAGACTTGTGAAATTGTTGCTACTAGTGCTATTCAAATAATGATTTGATTCATAGTTGAGCATTTGTTATTTTGAGAGCTTGCATGGTTTCATATTTCTTCAATAAAGTAAATTAGTTTCAACATTTTTAGATGAATGGAAGATTGATAGTGTTGAAAATAGTGAAATTAGTTCATACCTTTTTCAATTGAATGATTTTCAATTTGATGTGCAAGGTGTAATGTCCCCTTCTCAAGCCTGATCTTTTCAGTGACTGTTGGCCTATTCCGGAGACCCGTAGGCTAGTCGGAAGGTAAAATTAGGGTTTCCTATTTTGAAGGATGTTCTTGCTCGGAGTTGGTTGTTTCAATGGTGGATTCTTTCTGGGTTTTCAGAAAGCTTCGCAGTGATATGTTCTTCTTGGCATTCTAAGCATCTTCAGGAATTTACTATTTTTAGTAAATTCTATTTCTGGCAGTTTTCCAGTTGGGTTCGGCATGGTTGACTTCCTGCTTCAGTTTGATCAGTTGGCTTGCTCATTTAGGGCTTCGGGGCACATTTGGAGAGATAAGTTGAGTTATTTAATTAAAGTCACGTTTTAATGTTATATTTTAACGTTGATCCCCTTGGCCTAGCTTCTTCACTTAAAGTCTTTTTAAAAGATGTTCTTTAAGGGTGGCGCTTCATTAAAAGAATATTAATTATATCTTTTATTATGAAGTTTAATCCAAGCTTAAGTGGACGCCATTTTCAAGGAAGAATTAAAATGATATTTAAAAGACAAAGTTTTCTTGGAAAAGTGGGACGCCACCTGTGGAAGAATTAGGGTTTGACTCAAAAGAGAAGGTTAGGGTTTCGAGAAGAGTCAACCGAAAATTATAAAAGGAAGCCTTTGGTCATCATTGAGATTATCTTTGGTCTACAGTATTGTTACTCTGCCGGAATGGTATTGGATTGCTTTGAGGAATGAAGGCCTCCTAGCTCGGGCATTGCTTCTTGCTTGCAACATAGCAACTAGTGGTGAATTAGTATAGTTTTGTGAGTTTCATTGGGATTTGTGCATTGTAATCAGCATTGTGGCTATTTAGTTTCTGATTTTGCATATTAGAGGTTTTCCAGATATTGCATTTTAGCTACAGCAGATTTGTGTTTTATTTCGTAAATCAAAAAATACAAAAATATTGCTTCTGGGTATTGTCCTATTCTCTTTGTCAGGTCTAGGCGCCACCTTCCTCTAGTTTGCAGATTTTTTAGTGAGGATTGTGATTTTTAAAAGCAGATCGCCCTTCCTTGAGGGCCTTTTGTTGGCGATGGTTTTACGGGCCGCACCAACGAATAAGATACCAGCGGACTCTATCCTCTGCTTTGAACAAAGTATTGACATGTAGATTGCGAGTAAGATCATGCTTTCAACTCCAAGGTTCCTTGAGTGCGAATAGGCTCAGTTTGGTTTGATGTGATATTGTTGGTATTTTCAAGGGGACTTACACAATTGTTCGACGGCTAACAACAAACAGCAGACAAAGGGCTTTCGTGTAATTCAAATGATTTGGCAGGTGAGCGCAAGTTTCCTAATTCTAACCGGAAATGAACTGAATTTAAAAGGGTGTAGGGCCTAAGAAGTTTATGTTCTATTCTAAATGCAGGATATGTGGAGCTTAGTTTCAATAGACTTCAACCAGATTTCACCTAGCCTCCGTCGGACAGCCTCAGTAAAATCGGTGCAATCTTCAAGGGAAACAGCGAAAGATGTTCAGGATTTAACATACATACACCATCGAGCAGCGCATATAAGTATGTAAACCACAACCAAAGTTAAACACAAAATAATCTCCAGTCGACCACGCAAGGCGAACTTATCATCAACAAGCCGCTAGTGGTATGGAATAAAGCGAAGCTATCTCAATAAAACACCACACACCAAAATAAGCTACTTGCATGAATTTAAGCTACTTGGATACGAAAGGAAGAAGAAACCTTGCTAGCATTTTATGACAAGACGAATTCCATCATCAATGAAAAGATCTATTATCATAAAATGTGTTACACAACAATCTCCTCAAAAGTTTTCAAAGGGAAAACTTTCTCTCTTCTCCA
Source organism: Sequoia sempervirens (assembly GCA_007258455.2). NCBI lineage: Eukaryota > Viridiplantae > Streptophyta > Pinopsida > Cupressales > Cupressaceae > Sequoia > Sequoia sempervirens. The sequence goes on along the minus strand of VDFB02124625.1, from coordinate 10,872 downwards.
AATTATGCAAAAATGCTCTACAATGCTACACTACTAACTCTAATGCTAATGCTCTCTCAATGTCTACTATTTCAATGTCTAATCTAATTCTAATCTTCTAATGCCTTACAAATGAGGGGGACTCCCCCTTTTATAGCTAGCCAAGTCCCAAAAGACGGCTAGGGTTACAATCAATAGAGTGGCCAGAATCGTGCCACCTCAGCCCTAAATAATATTGCCCTAAAAACCGCCACAGAGGAGAGTGGGGTAATAAATGCGCTATAATGTCCACCATCATCCTTCTAGAAGATTCCGTTTGCAGATGCGTTCACACTGTCATTGATCTTCCTTCTTGGCGTTATCCTTTGACTTCTTCCACCTGAGGGTCTTCATCTTTGTCACTTTGAGTTATACTAAGTCAATTTCTTGCGACCTTTTCTCTTCGAGATTGTAACTCATCTTCATCGTGCTTCCACTTCAAGTCATCGTGCTCTGGCCTCAACATTTCTCCTGCAAAACAAGCAAGGAGAGGGGTATTAGAATACTTCATGATATAAACTTAACTCACTTACCTGATTTTCATGCTTTGATCACCAAGCGTTCATCGCCAACTTTGTGTTCAAGTTCATGCCTTAGATAAACTTCATCTTTGGGAAATTCATTTCACCTGCTGGAGCTCTGACAACCTTGACTTTATTCATTTCTGGCTTAAGTAAACTATCTTCACGAAGGATTGAAGCAAATTCACCTAGGCAGTTCCTTTCAGATTCATCGTCCGGAGGATTTCACCTTGAAAACACATTTTCTTCATTTTTGCCTTAGAAAATTTTCAAATTTCCCTTAGGGAAATTTATCAACCTGGTGCCCACTTAAAATCTTCATCCCAGAATCCTCGACAAACTGCGGAAGACCTTAAAATCAACTCCTCATCGGCAATCTTCGATACCTAGAAGAAAATTTCCTCCAGAACGCGTCGAATTCATGGGTACCCAACGAACGGGTTCATTTAATTTTCTTGAATTTTTGAACCTTAGAAAATATTTCCCTGTGAAATTTAAATCCGTTCTTCGATCTTCTCTGAGAATTTTGCTCTGACTTGGAAAATTTTTATCAATCTTGTGGAGCTGGCATTCACTGACTTTACCTCAGGCGACTCATCTATGCTTCAAGAAAAATTCCATCACCTCTCCAGACTTAAGCATTTTTCTAAGGGAGAAAATATTTTGTGCCTTAGAAATTTTTGAATCACTTCGAAAATTTTGCCTTAGAAAATTTTATATCCAACTCGACCAATTTTGCCTGTGAAAATATCAACTTCACTTAGAAATTTTTTTTCTCATAGAGGTGCCCGGCACATTTTATTTTCTAGCCACCACTTCATATTTCACTTCACACTTGAAAAATATTTTTGGAGCTCCAATGCCTTAGCAATATTTTCTTTCTCTTCACTTAACATCTTAGGCGCATTTTACACTTGCTAGAAGACTTCACTTTCAACGCCTAGCAATTTCTTTCACCTCACAATATTTTCTAGCACATTTCACCTTGAGCGCATACCACTTAGAGAAATTTGAAACCACGTCTAGCATATTGTCCTCCCTTGAAAGACACTTAAATTTCCACGCCATGCCTAGCAATATCTTCTATTAAGTTCCCAACGCCTAGCATTAACTTTGTATTCACCACGCCATGAAGTATTTTTTCACTTTATTTACCTTCTTTCACTCCATTCACTTACCTTTTACCACATAAACTTGGGCGCATTTGGAGGGGTGAGGAAGACAAAACTCTTTGACTTTGTTGACTTTATTCATTTTGGGCGCATTTCAGCCTAGATGGAGGACGAATTTCTTACTTGGAAAATTCTCATGCATGTTATGCTTGAAGTGGGCGCATTTTACTATGTGTGAAGGATGAGCATCTTTGACCCTTTTGACTCCTTAGCTACATGGGCGCATTTTGGAGGTTATGAAGCACATGCAACGCCACCTTGCCTTCCTTATTTTGTCTTTACTTGCCATGCTTTGGGCGCATTTCTTATGTGGAGGAGGATGAAAACATTCAACGCCTTCAACAAGTGACTCTTCAGCTTCCTAGATTTTGTCTTCACATGCCTCTATTTGGGCGCATCTTGCACCTCCTGCAGGATGAAAACATTGACTTCCTTTGACCATTTCTATCTTAGGCGCATTTCTTGCCTTGAGGAGGATGAAACTTCATGCCTTAGTTAATTTTTGAATGCTCAGTCTTGAGAGGAGGGCGCATTTTGGCCTTGCTGGTGGATGAGATTCATTGACCACTTTGACTTTTTCTCTCCTTAGGCGCATTTTGCCAGTGGAGGTGGATATTCGTTTGCTTTAGAAACTTTTTCAACCTTCCTGAGCTCTCTTCAAGTTGGGCGCATTTTGCCCCTGCTGCAGGATGAATTTCATACTTAGAATTTTTTTTCACTTTACTTCACCAGCTTGGGCGCATTTTGCCATGGCATGAGGATTTGACAGTGACTTAGAATATTTTCATCAACTTCGCGACTTCGTGCCTGCTATTTATAGTAGGCGCTACTCATTTTGCGCCGAGAAACTCGGATCAACTTGAAATTTTGAGCAGTAGCATCCTCATAGCTTCGATGACACATCAGCTGCTTTGCCCGTTTTAGCTGACTTTTTGCTATTTTTAGCCGCTTAGAAGGGTTGGTTTACTATAAATAGTAACCTCATGTTTTACGATAGCTCCCATGCTTTCAGATCGAGTTAGCGGAAGTTTGGATGGCTCCTCACCGAGTGTAATGTCCCCAAAAATTTGGATGGAATGATTTAACTATTTAATATTGCCCAAGTCTCAAATTTCATTTAAGTGGGGAATATTAAATAATTAATAAATCTAGTATAAAGTGACTTGTGAAATATTTGGATTATTACTTTGTAAAAGTCACTAATGTTTGATTAATGAAATTTAAAAAGTGACTTATGGAATAGTTGAAATATTATTTTATAAAGTAAAAGGAGTCACTTTAATTTTATGAATGGGAAGCTTACAAAAGAGAAGAAAAAGGCTTCATTCGCACCTTTTGATTATTATGATATTTCATTTTTCACGGAAGAGCTTGAGCGGCCTGGTTAGGGTTCGAAGACCTCACTGCCAGTTTCGGATGTGCAATACCATCCCTAGCTGGAACAACTGAAGATCCTGGAAAGATTATGTTTATTGCAAGATTTTGACACAAGGGCGATATGAAACTGTGGTCTCTTTCAGAATTTCGAAGTCCAAGTTTATGGAGTTTCTGGCACAATGTAAAATCGATTTTTGATTAACTTCTACAGATTTAAGGGCGTAGTATTATACTAAAGCCATGGACGGCTCCTTTTCTAATAGTTGAGCACTATAATGGTCGAGTATGTGAGGAAAGAGAGCAGATATAAGGAAAAACGTGTTTGGTTGTTGCAAACGACCCCATCCTTGTTGCTGCTTGGTCGTGGCTGACATAGTGGGTTCTTGTGGAAGGCGTGGTTTTCCTTGTGGCTGGGTGATTCTTTTTAAGAGATTTGACTGTGAAAGAAGGTGTAGCTGCTGAGTTTCTAGCACCTGGAAATCACTGAGGACATACCACATAATTTCAAGCTGGAGTTGACTTATCTCCAGGTCTGGGCAGAACCTTTGAAATGGGTTGCTGAGCTGAACGGGATTTTGTGAGGGCTTCATTCTGGTTCGTGGGACAGAATAAGAGAGTTTGGAGTGACGTCCATGACTGAGAATGTTGGGCGCATTGCTGGAAAGAACAAATGAACACTAGAGCAGGGATGTCAATCGCTGCAAGCATAATCTGGGTCGGCCTGAGGCACCCTCTTCTTGTTCACTCTTGGCTAATGCTCTTTCAGGTTTGGGAATTTTCTAGAATTACACTCTGTTGAGTTAGGACTGTATGTGTATTCTCTCATTCTAGTGAAGGGTTTCAGTCACCATTCAAATATGGGTCTATTATATGTAATACCAAAACTATAAACTTAGAAAAATGTTCTCAAAGCTGCTGCTACAAACATTGTATCATTTCTGTTTAACTTGCAGCATTCTCAAAAGGGCCTTGTAGGGTGCATAAGCTCTCTCTTTTACCATTGGTGTATGAAGGCAAAGAGCATAATCATAGTCCTTAACGGTTTGAGTGTTTTAGTAACCAAAACATGTGTCCTGGGAATTAGTGGAGTCATTGTTCTGATCTCTGAAAATACAATTCTGGGAATGCACTGCCATAACATTCCATGACATTGTTAAGTGTTATCATATAAGCTTGCAGTCTTGCTTACAGTCTGATTAGTATTACCATGCTGCAGTAAGTAAGTCCTTAATGTTTGTTAATTGAGCTGATGCAAAGGATTATTGTAGAAATCAACTGCTCAAGCTGTAGGAACCAACAGTCTCTATAATGTTATATGTATTCAGTCCCAAAGTAATGGAAACAAATTGCAATGGCATTGTTCTCCCTATGAGTGATATCTTTGAATGACTGTATTTGAATGGCTGAAAACATATTTATTGAACCAAGAAGGAAGTTATCAGATCGAATACAAAAACAAATATAACAAATTCTGAAACCACAGGTCAGGAACTTCACAGTGGTATCAGAGCTACTTTGATAGCACCTTAACAACACATAAACGAGCTCCCTTTAAACCAATTAAACACCAAAATTTCTAGACCTTCCGGGAAGGCACTCTACACCCGCGTGACTTTGTTGGTGACCCGTGCATCGCGCTCAATTTACTATTTTTAGCGGTTTAAATTGACTTACTATAAATAGTAAGTACTCCGTTGACTTGAAATTTTACCAGCGAGATGCTTTGAAGGATCTTTGTCGCGATGGTTTACACGGTTTGAAAATTTTTGACTTTTTCGCCTATTTTTAGGCTCCGGTTGGAAACCCTTATTAAGCTTTGCATCGCGTATCAAATGATCTCGTTTCTCTTAATTTTACGTGGCCTTGCAATCAGCTCATGATTGAATTCTTTGGGGAAAGCGGTACAGGACACACGCTAAAATAACCAAAGTTCGCCTAGCAGTGAGAATCTCCATTTGCATGTCACACTATCGCGAAGCTCTCGAAAAACCCACCAAGAATCATCCGACATGCAAAAGAAACCCTGACATGCAAACCCTAAAAATAGCCTCGAATTTGAATCACGAAAGTGGTCATCTAGTTTTTGCATGTTATATCATCGAAGGTCTTGAAAAACTGAAGAAAATGCAAACATGCAAGAAAAGCTTCTACGCATCCCCGAACCACGAAATTTGCCTCAGTGGATTGCTAAAATAGTAGGTCGCTTTGTTTTAAGCTCAAATTTGGCTTTCATGATCGATACTCACGAATGCGATGTATTTGTCGGAATCTCAAAGCTGTGAGCGCTTTGAATTTCACACTTACTAAAATAGTAAGTACCTCGAAATCTGATGAAATTTTGCTGAAAGCCTGCTGGGAGCACACTGACAACAACGTTAAGCTCAATCTTCAATTTATTCACCTTACTCGACCTCAAATTGACCAGGAAGACTCAAACCCTAATTTCGGACTTGGCCAGATTTCCTTTCGTTCAAGTTCAAGGCGAGCGTCTGGGAAAAATGAGACAATAGAAAGAATGACGAGAGAGAGAGAGAAAGAACCAAGAGCGAGAATGGAGCAAAATTAGGGACCTATCACGAATGGTGATGTGTGAAAAAGGTCTAGCGAGGGCCGTACCATCTGCTGTTGCATTGGGATCTGTGCATAAATAATACATAGCATTTTGGTCTGTTTTCAGTGTTCTATCCTAGGCGCCATCATTCTTAGGGAATATTGCATTTTGTTTCAAGTCAGTCGGATGACTTATGAGGGAGATATGAGCATATGAGCAAATTCATAGGTTGCTGGTTTTAATTTAAAAGTGCAGATTTGTGCAAGCAGAATTATTAATTTGGTCCTTGAGAGAGTTGTTGTTTTGGCATCTTCAATTAAACCAAGAAGAGTTCTTTATATGATGTAATGCTAATCTTTCAAATTCCTATGCTCTTGGCAGGCGAATGAGCTTCATTTTGTAAACTGGCAGTAATTCTCAATCTTGTTCAATTCTGATTTGTAATGCTCAACTCTACTTCCAGTATTTGCTATTGTATTTACTTTACCTCCGCCCTATGGTAGCTACTTTCCCACTCCGGGATAGAAAGCACATTCTGGGTGTTGAGTACTTTCAGTATTACATTTATTTCTTTCAAGCATTGTAATTTGTAATACTCCGCCATATGGTCGCCTCAACTCCATACTGGATTGGGTAGCACATACTTGGTGTCGAGTTCCCTTTCAGTACATTAGTGTAGAAGACCCTCTGACCATATGCTTGCCATCATCGGCGCCATTCTTGGTTAGAGTTCTTGCATAAGCATTTTGATTAAGATCCTCTGACCAATGCTCACACCTTGCCCACATCGGGATCCTGGTGTACATTCTAGTTAGAGTTGTTTTAGCATTGTTTTGGTTTAGCTGCTAACCTTAACAGGTGCATTGGTTTGTAATTTGTAATTCGAAAAAAGGAAAAAATTTGGCTCGGAATATTTCACAAGGTTAGTCTGAACTTTGAAATTGTTTAACTTGAATTCTATTACCTATATGCATTGTTCAAATTGAAGGTGGTATTGTGTAATCGTAAATCCCATTGAAAATTGCAACATCTCTGTCTAGTTGTAGTCATCGTGCTTGGCAAAGAAAAGATTGGTTTAAATTTCACTATCCAACATTTGTCTCTTAAGCTCATAGGAGTAGTTTAGCATAAGTCTAGTTTCTAAACCCTCATCCCTTTTTCTTTTATTTTATCTCAAAATCGAAAATCCTAAAAAATACAAGAGCATTCAACGTTAAATCAATCTAAATCCCTACTTTTGAGTAATTTGTTGTCCAAGGTCCCTTTGTGATACCAGCATATCACATCATCCATTGAGCTTGTCCATCCCCCAACTTACGAAACATTGGAATGACCGTATGACCTTTCTAGCAATCTTAGCATACGAGGTAGTTTTTCAAGAGAGGATAGAGCATCTTTGGACTCTTTGTTGTAGAGTGTTTGGTGTGTCATAAAACACGCATCAACACTTCCAAATAAATTTTGAGATATATTCAAGGCACCTCACATTATGGTATTCACTATATATCAAGAGATCCTCAGATTATTGGCTTCACTGACTCAGATTGGGTTGGTGATGTCAATGATAGGAAGTCCACTTTTGGGTTTGTTTTCTACCTTGGTTTTGGCCCCATTACATGGTCTTGCAAGAAGCAATCTTCTATTGCATTATCATCCACAGAGGCTAAGTATCGTGCAACAGTTTTGGCCAACTAGGAGGTTTTGTGGCTTCGATAGACATTGATTGAGTTCGATTTTCCTCATGATAGTCCCACTATTCTTTGGTGTGACAATTAGAGTGCCATTCACATTTCTCACAATCCAGTGGAGCATTAGTGTACTAAGCACATAGAGATCCACATGCACTTCATACGATAGTTGATTCAGGATGCTTTTCTCACTTTGGAGTACATGCCTATAGAGGAGCAGGTTGCAGACATCTTCACGAAACCTTTGGCATCGCCTCGCTATCTTCAGCTACGATCAATGCTTGGGGTGAAGGAAGTTGCCCTTGGGGGGTTATCATGAGGCCTGCCTTAATGTTTTTTCATACATGCTTTCATCTCTTTTTGGAGTGGAGTTTTTCCCATGAGGTTTTCTCCATTTCTCCACTTTTCAGAGATCTTTTAGTTGTACTGGGTACCTCATCAGGCCTAGTTGTCGGGACCCATTCATTCTTTCTTTTCTTTTTATGCATTGGTTTTTAGAGTTGTTTAGCTACTTCCTAAGTTACACTTCAAGGGGGGTGTTATAGTTATCATGTATTTGAGAATAATTAATTATTATTCTAATTCTCATGCACTTAAGCTAAACTTAGGTTTGCTTTATTAGTTAACTCAATGTTTTATTTATGTTAACTATAAAGCTAATATTAGATCAATTCGTCTCACCACATAGGATGTTGACACTTGCCATGATCTAATCCCTTTATCATTAGGGTTGCTCTTATAAAGCATTCATTCTCTCTTGTATTATTTATTTTGTAAATATTTTCTTTTTGAGGAATAGCAAATCTTTGTTTTGCAGAGCTCTTGAGTAGGTGTTTTGTTCATTGTTTGATCCTATGTCTCTTGTTATTCACAAATCTAACACCAACCTCGTCAATATGGGGCACCAACCTCTTTAATAAAATCTTGTCTTCTTGAGAATAAATCATTTTTATAAATAGCCTTCAATGATATCCTTTTATTATTTTCCTCCTCAATTATATCAGCATATACATCTCTTTTACATTTGCATATATTATTCTTATAGTTTTGCGATAAATTCTTCTTACAAATCTACCATGAATCCTTCTTACAAATCTGCCTTCAACCTTTCTTTAATGATCTTCCTTTTATCTTCTCATTTGCTGATCTGCAGGTGTTATTCTGATATAAACTGTTATTCCTCACACACCTTCCTCTTATTTATCTTCACATTTCACAATTCTCACTTCTACTTGCAATTATCTTTTATATCTTCATAACCTAGTGAAATGTTGGATCTCTTAGAATAGATATGTCTCTCCATACATATATTATTTCTTTAATGCTCATAGATCTTCAACATGTCTCTTGACTATTCTTAGCCAAATCTTCAATTAATATTCATTCACTTCATTCTTCTATATTTCTCTTATTTACTTCATGCTACGTATTATAATTCCATACACTTCTTTGAATGATAAAACCTTCTCTCTTTTATTCCTCTCTCACTCTTGAATGATAAAACTTTCACACATAGTTCATCTCATGGAATGACTTCTCTTATATATCTTGTCTCATCATGAGACACAACCCTTCACCTCAACCTTGTGACTCTTGGTTAAAACTAATCTTTATTTAATTAATTAATCTCTTTATCTTTACACACACTTCTCTTTTCTACTCCTCTTCTTATTTGATCTTCTCACATCTCACACTCACTCATATTCACCACACATTTCTCACTTCCTTTTTATATCTTCATGCCTCTATGAAGGGAGATATCTCTTAACAATTAAACACAAATTTTATTAACCATTTAAAACCTTTGAAAACAAATCACACCTCTTCACTAAATGATGTATTCTTAATGATTGTGTTCCACATCACTTCTCAGATATTTTCTATTACACTCTTCTTATCTTTCACCTTTGACATCATTGACAATAGTTCCGTTCATTCGCTTTGACATCAATGACAATATTCTAACAATCTCTCATACTCCTTTGACATTGATGACATTCAATTAAAACATGTATCTTCACCAAAGCTGCTTGTACCAAGTTTATTGTTTAGTGGTTGCTGATTGGTGAAGAGAATGCTGATTGTATATTATTTTTAATATCATCAGTTCTGTAATAAATTTCTGGATGTAGCAGTTCATAATAGCAGTTTATATTTTTGTCAATTTGCAATTGGCATGCATATGAAATTAATGGTTTGGTAAATAAAGGTTGTTCCCAGCTCCTGGAATTAAGAAATTTAATTTTTTGGTGACTATTTGTGATAATTTGTTGAAACAATATTGAGTACAACCTGTTTGACAAAATTTCTATGTGATTTCAATGAACAATGCTGAGATTTTATGATGAATTAATGATTGTAAATTCTAGTAGAAACAACTTTAATGACTAGCACTAAAAATACTTCATCTCTGATTACTTGGAAAGTATTTGACGAGATTCCTGCACATCAAAACTAGTAAAAATTGCAATATTTTGGTATAATATGTTTGGACAGTATATTACAATGGTATTAGAGCATGTATGTGAAGTTATGACATTTGCAAAAATTTATAAATATTCCAGTATGGGATATTACATTTTCCCTCTAAATTCTATTTCAGAATTGTTTACAAAGGCCTTTTAATAAAACATCACTTTTGACCCCTTTTCCTAATGACCCTTTAATAGGTCTGCTTTATGACATTTTATTGGACCTTTCTTTTCCCCTTTTTAAACGATGTTATAAATTAAAGTCATCTAGACAACATTAAAATTATATTTTAATTATTTCCTTCGCTTTATTAGAAAGGGAGGCATGACAATATCTAAGATGGTTTTTGACAAGGAGAGGATGTTGGGGATGGCTTGGGGATTTTTCTAACATATTCTTACATCCTCAAAATGTGATGAGTATTAGGATGGCCGAAAAATCCATAGGGATGCATCCTAGTGTATCCTTGATAAAAAGGTAAAAATTTGGTCGATGACAGTTAGACACATGTTGGCCAACTCAACCCATTTTTGGGGATTTTTTTTAATATTTACCCCTAGATCCTATGACTCAATCATAATGTTCAACTTGGTAGTCATAGTATGCCATGTAAACTACCACCTCACACTTATGTCATTTGTTGAAGCCATCATCAAATTTCTAGGAACATTGATTAATGCCAATGGGAGGGTTTGAACCCCAAAATTGCAACATGGTAGTGCCTTTGCATCAAGGGTTTGGATTGCTTGGCTATGTGCATTGCAACAAACACTACAACCACTCAACAATTTTATTATTGTTGTGCCCCTCAATTGCTTCGATTTTTCCTAGTTGTTGACTGTCGACATGGATGCTCCATTTGCTCCTTGTCTCTGGTTATCTGTAGTCTACCATGCCATTCCTTATTGGCCCCAAGGGTGCTAAACTTGAAAACTCTTCTGGGTTGAATTTAAGGGGTTATATGAGAAATTTTTTAATGAACAAAGAATGGGCTCTTGATGATTTTTGGAAAGGAATTCAAAGTTTTAATCAGATTTGGTCCATGACACAACTTTCTTTAGTGTTGGGTGAAA
>VDFB02124624.1:0-18413 GCA_007258455.2 Sequoia sempervirens | reverse complement strand
ATAAGGGTAACTCCATGTACTCATAACACTTCTTCAACATCTCAACTATACATGCACAAAATGCAAACCTTCTTTATTACAATTTTTTCATTATCCTCGACATATACAACCAATAACCAACTTCCATAGACATAGTTGAAATCAATGACAACAACAACTAGTTGACATCAATGACAACACCTTCATATTTTCAACATATTTATCTACTTTAGTGTGAGTCTTGGCGTAAGTTCATACTCTCACTAAAATGGGGGCTAAATGTAGTGTAGGAAATTGTATAGCCTTTACAATTCACATTATATTTGGGTCCCTTAATTTATTGGACTTAATTAAGCTTCTAATTTTCCAAATTATGCATTCCAAATCCTTATTAATCCCATTTTTCAAAGGGAAACTGACATTCAATTAATGTAATTAATATTTTAATCACCTTGGAATGTGAATGTCCCAAACTTTTAGGCTAGGACCCATTCGGCTAAGGGTGAATGGGTCCACTTTAAGTCTTAGGACCCATTTTAAAATATATTTTTGGTGGTATTTTAATGATTCAAATTCAATGTGCAATTATTAAATTTTTGAATCTAATTTTTGGGAAATTAGAGAAACACCTATAAATACCTAGTCTTTTTATCAATTCAAATCTAAGAACACAATTTTTGGAGACTTCATGTGAGAAAATAATATTGTCAAGAGCATTCAAGAGCATATTTATTATTCATTTGTTGCAAAATTCAAGATCCTATCACCATGTCCAAGATTATGTGTGTTAATGTCATCTTATGAAGGATAACATGCATTGTTTATCCTAAAGCATCCAAGCATTTTCAAGTGTCCAAATCCATCAAGAAAAGAAAGATCAAGTTCCTTGGAGTGATGTGTTTGTCTTTAGTCCTCTAAAGGAAGTCATTGAAGGTTTGGTGAGTTGTAACAAGCAAGTGTTCATTCATCATTTCCTTCTCCACCATCATTATCTTTCTATCAAGGTTTAATTACCAAACTTGGGGTTTGACTAAGGAAAACCCCCATTTTAAAAAAAAAAAAAATCTCTTCATATGTGTAGATCTTAGGTTGAAGAAGGATTGAAGATATTGAAGAACATTTTTGCATTGTTGCATAAGTTGTCATCATTGTTGTCAAGCCATAAAAACTCAATTACATAATTTATTTCTAACATTCTAACAGTGGAACCTATGCAAAACAGAAGCTAAGATCCTACCTCAAAAGACTACCAAATGTATTTTTAGAAGCCATAACCAGGACCCATTCACCCTAGAGCAGACCTGTCCTTTAGCAGAGTTCAAAACCAACTTTTGGTGACTAGTACATGTGTCCTTACCCTTCTCAAATCTACCTACAAACTATGGTTTTAGTTTTTGTACTTTCAAGAATTTGCATTTCATGTTCTAGGTCTTATTGTTCATTTAGTTTGAGCATTACATATCATTTCAATTTGGTTTCAAATATATCCTATTGTCTTAAGGAGTAATATACAAGTCTAATTGACTCATCATTGAGGTTGAAATTCAATCTTTACACCTTGTGATCTATTTCCTAATGAAATACCTTAGGGAAAGGTATAGATAGAGAAAACACCCCCTTAACTCCCACCATTTCAGGGTGTTAAGCCAAGAAATGTCATTTTTACTTGGAATAATAGAAGATGTGGTCTCACTTCTATCTCTAAGCATATTGACACTTTTTTAGTCTTTGGCTAGTATATTATTGACTCTCCTCTTTTGATATTTTTTAGTGGAAGGGACCATATATTTTTCTATAAACTTTTTAATTATTTATAATTTTCTCTTCCATAAATATCCTCCTTTCATGTTTCAATTAATGTGGATCGAAGATCAACCTATTCATGAAAATATGGGTGCATGATGATTGAAGGAAATTTTCCCTATTAATACAACTATTTCTTCTTCAAAAAACCTCCAATTTATTAAGTTCAAGATCAATAGTGGAATAGATTGGGGTTTGGAAATATTTATTGGAAAAATCTTAACAAGTTTAGGAAAAATTAGATGTCAATACATTTTAGATCATGGAATTTGATATAGCTTAGTAACATCTTCTCAAGGATTATTTTCTTTCTAAAGATCTCTCAATGATTGAAATATTTGAGATGAGATATATAGAAGTAAAAATAAAGAGTTTATTAGATTTAAAAGGGAGATAAGAAGCTATTTCTTCCACAATTTTATCAAAGACAAGAGAAGCATCAATGATATTTCTTCTCTCATTTCAACACAAGGAAATTAATTTTCCTCTTCCCAAGACATAAATATGGAATCTATTAAACATTTATCTTCCCTTTTCATAGAAAGTGCACCCATAGCTTTGGAAGAGGAACAATTTATTTTGCATTTCTTCACCCCTAGAACCTATGGGTATGAAAAAATTCTTGTAGGGTTTATTTCTCTTTAAGATATTAAAATGGTTGTGTCCTAGATGAAGAAAGGTAAATATCCTTCTATAGAGAATTTTCCCATTGATTTTTCAAATAATTTTGGGATATTTTGAAGCTTGATATATTGAAGGTTATTTTTGAATCTTATGCCAATAAGAAAATGCTTAAAGAAATCATCTAAATTTTTTTTCCTTTCAAATCTTAAAATATGGAGATAACTCTTATTTTTTATTGCCCCATTGTTCTTTATAATGTTATAGGCCTTTAAAATTATTAGTAAATTAATTATTGATCATTTGAAACAAATATTGGCTTTTCTCCTTTTTCCTAAGAAGGGTGGTTCTATGAAGGAGAGATGGATCCTTAATGGTATCATTGTAGCCTCAAAGGCTATTAAATTTTTGTTTTCTTCTAATGATAAAGCTATCCTTATTAAGTTGGACATCTCCAAGGCCTATGATGGGGTATTTAAATGGTCTTTCCTCAAGAATGTTTTATCATCTTTTGGGTTCTATTTAGTATGGATTGGCTAGGTTTTAGGAGTTATGTGGATTATTTCTTTTACTATGATCTAATTAACGACATCCCATATTCTCTTTTCTCTCCTTCTAGGGGCTACAACAAAGTGATTTTCTCTCTCCTTATCTTTTCATCCTTATAGAAAAAGGTCTATAAAAATTGCTTAAAAACTCATTTTCTTCTTCAATTTATGGATGGTATTGCTTTCCAATGCATTGCCAAAATTTAAGAGGTTTTTACTTTTAGGAGAGCCTTATATATTTATTTGATTTCTTCTAGTTAATATATTAATGAGGATAAGTCAAGAATCCTTTTATTTAATACTCCCTCAAGGCCATCCAATAGAGGATTGCTCTTATTTTATACTTAAAAATAGTGTAACTCCCTTTGGATTATCTTTTTACAATCCCTTATCAACATGTACTTCTAAAAGAGAATAGTGGAAGAGGATTCTTGATAGATTTAAATCTAGGTTAGTCACTAAACTTTCCAATGATTTTAATTTGCTAGTTGACCGACCCTTTTAATATTTATGTTATAGGCTCTCCCTAATGATAGATTCATATTGCTACCCATAAAGTATTTTTAAAGGACTTTGACCATCTCTCTAGGAGGTTATTATGGGTGAGGGATTCAAACTCCCAAAAATGGAGTTTAATTAGTTGGGATTAGGTTTATAAACCTAGCTATTATGACGACATTGGCCTTTGGTAGTTTATGCTTAATAGCCAAGCATTAGCTAGTAAATTGTATTGAATATGGTACAAGCATTAGAATGAACTTTGGGCTAGAATTATTAAATTCAATTATTTAGGAGGAGTTGGTAATGATGATATTTTGAGAATGGATCTAGTTTGGAAAGGGTCTATGGTTTGTAATACCATTAAGAAGGGAGCTTCACTTGTTAAAGAAGGCTTCTTCTATATTATCAAAAAAGGTTATAGGGATATCTTTAGGAATGGTGCTTAAGACCTCAAGCATCAAGTACTCTCTTATTTTCCTCTTCTAATTTCCTTTAGTGAAGTCTTTTCTAGGTGGCTTGGTGATCTAACATTTTTTATTTTAAGAAATTTTTCCTAGTGTGGGAAACCTAGATATATCATTTGATAGATACTTGAAGCTAGCCCATGGGTGGAACTCTTAAAGTTGAAGGTACCATTTCTTTGATTTTTGTATATTGGCCATGTTTCTCTCTAAATAAAGTAGATGTTCTTTTTTGGGTCTGTTATCCTTGAATTCATCACACTCAATTCATGGGATAACCCCTACGAAACTTGTATATTGCATAGCCCACATAATCAAAGCATGCAAAACAAGGAAAGTTTCGTTGGTCCTCATCTGTGGTCCCCCATCCTCAAAAATTCATTCTGAGCATTAACCTTTGTTAGTTCCACGAAATTCAATTTTAAACCAAGATGTGAAAATTTAGTTTTGGGAGTTAGAAATTTTTTTGCACATACAGGAGTGTTGATTTTTAGCGCTTTTGCATATTTCATGCAGGAGCATTAAGTTTTAGCACTTTTGCATATTTCATGCAAGAGCATTGATTTTTAGCGCTTTTGCATATTTCATGCAAGAGCACTAATTTTTAGCGCTTTTGCATATTTCATGCAAGAGCTCTATTTTTTAGTGTTTTTGCATATTTTCCATGCCTTAGTTATTTTTTGCACATGTAATGTCGGGGTTTTTTAGCGCCTCTACATATTTTCCACATGTAAAAGCGCTGAATTTTTTCACTCTTGCACATGCAATGTCAAGGTCTTTTAGCGCTTCTACATCTCAAGCCATAAGTCATATGTTGAAGCTTTGTTTTTCACTACTTTTACATATTGACATGCAGAAGCTTTGTTTTTCACCACTTTTACATGAAACTACCAAGTCTTTCCCAAAACATGTTGAAGCGTTGTTTTGTAGCGCTTTTACAGAAAATGAAGTTTCACCCAAGTGTAAGGGAGCTGATTTTTAGCACCCTTGCACACATTTCTGAAAAA
Organism: Sequoia sempervirens; assembly: GCA_007258455.2. NCBI lineage: Eukaryota > Viridiplantae > Streptophyta > Pinopsida > Cupressales > Cupressaceae > Sequoia > Sequoia sempervirens. The sequence continues at coordinate 13,493 of VDFB02124624.1, read as the reverse complement.
TTTTACTAACACTTAGGAACTTCCAAAAATGCGTTCAGAGCTCCATTTTGCCCTCTTCGCTAAATTTTTCTCACTCCATTGCTCACATCCATTTGATAGTTTACTCGTTTTCACTTCGTTCCCCATCATTATCGCGTCCAAGTTTCCCAAACCCATGAAATTTCTCAGATTTACACCTCATTTTTTCCTACCTTTGCATCAAAATTTTTAAAGCCTACTCTTGCATACATTATGATCTCTTGATCTCCTATTCCAGAGAAGTTTTGATCAAGTTCTTGCTTATCACCAAGCAAGAATTCTTTGAAGTACAACTAGAAAGTTTTTCCCATGTTTCAATTTTTCAAAGAAGTTTTCATCAATGGTTCAAGAATAATTCAAAGATGAAGCTTTCTCAATAGCTTCAATGAAAAAAATTTTGGATTTCTAACTTGCTCTAGATTTAAGAATTGTTTCTAAAAGGCATTGGAAATCATTCAATCTCATCGAAGGAGTCAATCTTAAGAATCCTCATTATCTCTAAAGTACTCTCTAATGCCAGACAATGATGAAGTGCACATCATCATGAAGTTTTCATGGAGAAAGATGTTGAAGAAGGCTAAATTTTTCCTTAGATTATATTTCCCAGTTTTAGCATTTTCATGCTTTATGTAGATAGGTTTTGACATTTTACATGTCATTTTGAAAAATGTAATTACATGTAAAAATAGAGATGTTTTCCTATATTCATGGATGACATTTTTGAATAATTCAACTAGTTGGTTAGGGTTTTTCCTAGATTATCTCTCCTCTCTCATCTATAAATAAGAGAGGATTCAATTGTATTATGGATCTTTTATCTTTTGCAACGAAGTGTTGCTCAATTGTGAAACAAATATTGAAACTTTGAGTTCATTTTTGTGAATCTAATTTTGATCAATAAAGAAGTGAAGTTGCACACCAAATTTTTTCTTGGGAACAATTATCTTATGATTGGATTGAAATTGACAGTGTTAAGTGATGAAGATTGAAAGGGCTTTGAGTAAATCTGTGTAAACTTTGAGTTACACCCATTACTTGGAATTGTGATATTGTTGAATACTATCAATGAATTCTCTATAAGACTTTGTGCTTATATTTATTCACACTGCTCGTGGGATTGGAAGTGAAGTGCATCAAAGAATTAGTGCTTCTTTTACAACATTGGTTACTATCTTGAAGGATTCATTATCGAAAACTATGAAATGACTTTGTGCCTCCAGGATCTTTTCTTATTGGTTACTTATCTTTATCATGTTGGTATTCCTAGACTTTGCTTTGACAAGATAGGTATATTGGAATTAATGCTTAGTTTTAATTTGAAGTTGTATTGCATCCAGAAGTTAAAATTATGAAACATTATAAAACATATTATCTTAAAAAAGAGAGAATCATGAATGTGACACACCCTCATATCGTAATTGTAGTGTACATTATTGTAAATATTTGATTGGTTTTCCCTTGTTTCAATAAGCAGTAAGAAGGGCACCTCCCCTTTCTGAAAGGAGAGATTCAATCTCACATAATTTTAGTTGAAATCAAGGTTTTGTAATTTGTTAAAAGGGATTACACAATTTTCACCCAACAATTTTTTGGCGACTCCACTAGGGAACGAATCACATAATCAAAGCCTCACACTTTTCATTGAAATGAATAAGCACTCCAGTATCTTATTGTGATCTTGTGTATTGTTATTATTAATATCTCTCTTGTTTCAAGTCTACATTATGGCTGACAAAATCTATACACGAGGTTTAAGGGCACAAGGAGTGGTGGACCCATTTTTTGAATTATTGCAGTGACATAACATCCTTCCTTCTCCTCCACAAGCAAGGTCACCATTACAACGAACTACAAGTTATCCTCCATGAAAGTTAAGATCACCCATTCCAAGTGAATCCTCTATCTTTCATAGGGTTCCAACTCAAGTTCCTATTGTGCAAAATATCATGGTTGCACCACCTACAAGACCTTGGGGAAATGATTTTGGTCCCCTCAGTTTGGTTGCACCTACACATGAACTTCCCCATGTCTCACAAAAGAATATCCTTAAGTTTTACAGCAATGGAAAGCAACATCTAGATGAACATATTGTTTCCTTTTACATTGTTTGTGGTGTTCTTGGCGTTGAGCATGAAGATGTGAGATTTTTCATTGAAACTTTACAAGGAGTAGCCACATAATGGTTCTATACTCTTCCTGTTGCTTCAGTTACCAATTGGAATACTCTTCACACCAAGTTTGAAGAAAGGTTCAAACCTATTGAAGATTCACATGCCTTATTGGCACAACTTACAACCATGCATAAAGAGGCCCATGAACCCATGTGTGATTTCATGGCCAAGTTTAATAAGATGGTGACAAGAACTCCTACAGTGGTGAGACCAATGGATCAAAATCTAAAGTGTTTCTTCATTAATACACAACTTCCCAAATTAAGTTTTATTTTGCATAGGGAAGCTCTTGCCAATGTTGAAGAAGCTCAGCAGTTAGCTACAAGTCTTGAGGATGACATGATTCTTGTCGGTGAAATAAGAATGAATACAAATAGAAAAATGCAAGCATCAGGATCTTCAACCTCCAATACTAACTCCAACTTTGTTGATCCTATGGTTCAAAGGTTGGAAAATGAAATTTTGGCTTTGAAGAAGCAATTTGCTAATAATAATACCTACAAGGATATTCCATGAAAGACTTTTCCTAACTATTCTAGAAATAAAAATTATAATAGTCTTCCTACACCACAAGTAATGCTTTCACTTGAAGCTCCATCAACCAATACTACAGTGGTGTATTATGAAACTGAACAAGATGAATTTGCACATCCTAATTATCCCATGAAAGAAAACATTGATTTTTTCCAAGATGAAGAAACAGATCTAGTTGGCAACTCCAATATTGGCTATTTGCATATTGAGCATGAACCTGATGAGGAGGGCATAGTTATAGATGCATATGATGTCTTCACTCAATCACAGCAAGAATAGCTTGATCAAAATCAAGTTGATAATACAAAATTGAAGGATAAATCACCTGTAACTATTACAAAAAGAGGTACTCCTTTGCCTCTGCAACTGAAGGACACAGTAAATAAACCAGTAAGTGCACCTCATCCTCCTATTGTTTCTTCAAGTTCAAAAGAAAATTATCAGGTTCCTAAGACCAGTGCCCATTTTGTTAAACCTAATTCATTGATCAATTCATTCCAAGCATTTGATATCATTGATCATGCAAAGAGAACAAAATTCTAGATGTCTGAAGCTGAGTACTTGAAAGCAAATCCTAAGAAATTTGATAGGCTTGTTAAGTTTGTGAAGGTTGAAGGAACTAATCCATCTAAAGAAATACCTTCAAATATTCTTAATGCCCCAAATCCTAAACCTCCACAAAGTAACTTAGTCTCTCCTCCATCATCAGCTCGAGAAAAGATTGATCCTTTCTACATCTCATTGTTAGTCAATGGATTCAAGTTAAGTAATTATGTAATTGAATCTGGTGCATTTGACAATGTCATACCCACTAAGGTAGCTACTACCTTGGGTCTAAATCTGAAAAAAACTTTTGGTTGTTTCTTCTCCATGGAGAATAAACCTGTACCTCTAATCAGGTAAATCAAAGATGCACAATCTATATTTGTTGCATATCCTAAAAAGAAGATTAAAATGACAATCTTAGTAATAGATGTGCCAACATCTTATGGAATTCTTCTTAGACACAATTTATATAAAGATGTGGGAGGAGAGCTCAAAATGGATTTGTTAGAGGAAAGGATACCTGTCAAGGGTGTAATGAAGAAGTTTTTTTTGGAAAGTGAAGTAAAGTTTTTTGTAACAAGATTGGGTGACCCAAAAGCTCAGATACTCTTTGAGTCTCCTAGGATGAGTTTTTACTTTTTGCAAACTGATGAAATATCTGAGTCTTTGGATAAGGATGCAAGCAAAGAGGGGAAAACAAATGGCTCATCTTTTTCAAATAAGTAATTGTCTTCAGATAGAGAGTCTTCTTTAGATGTAGAATCTTCTTTGAATAAAGAAGCCGTAGACTTTGAAGCTATCAATTTAATGGATCCAAACAATGTTTGAAATATTGAATTTGATGGTATTTGTTCTTCCATTGGATTAGAAGATGGAATTTTTCTCAAACCTCCTAAAGGAAAAATCTTCCCTTTTTATTTCAATTTTCAATCCAACAACAATAATGACAAAGCAGAGTATGAAGCATTGTTGTTAAGAATGGAGGTTGCATATAAGGAATTAAAAACTTTCATACCTAAGGTGATGCCAAGTTAATGATTTTTCAAAAGAGATGGTATCAAATAAAAAATGAAAGGTTGTGACATTATCACAATTATGTTTGGGATCCTGGCATAAGCATTGTATGATGCATCATGGGACAAAAGGAGAAGACCTATCACTGATTCACCAACATTCTGGTGAAAAAAGTTTATTTTTCATTTGGAGTCTTTTTGTGTCTTTTTATTTTGTCACTTGACTCTATTCCTAATGGATGGATGAAGGCACTTAGAGACTAGAATTCTTCTCCCTTTGATTGTTTTTTTTTTTTTAAATGATCAAAGAAAGCTCCCCAGCTAGAGACAGTTGTTATCCTTGAATTCAGCACACTCAATTCATGGGATAATCCCTATGCATAGTCCACATACTCTAAGTACGCAAAATGAGGAAAGTTTCATCAGTCCTCATGCGTGGTCCTCCATCCTAAAAAAGTCATTTTAAGCATTAACCTTTGTTATTTTTGTTGGATGTTGTGGTTGTGTTGCTGATATGTGGTTTTCATTGATGTCAACACTATTAGCATTATCATATTGAAGGTTGTATATGTCGAGGATATTGAGAAAATTGTTAAAGGAAGAATTGCAGGTTTCTAGTGGAACAGTGAAGGTCATGAAGGTGTCTTGTTCTGTACGTTGAAGATCAATTGTTGTGGACTAAAGGGTTTATTACTGAGAGTATCTAGTTCATCTACCAGAAGTTTTAGAGGTCTATTTGAAGATTTGATCGTGCTATGAATAGTTGTGTTCTGACAATTTTTCTATGAGTTATGTTAGTGTTCCTGATTGAAGTTTATGTGTTTCTGGTAATTTTTGTTGTTGTGGATGATTCTTTATTAGTTTCAATTTTTTTTGGATGCTTCTAGGTCATTCTCTATTCTTGTTGTACATTCACGTTGATCGGTATGCTCGTGGTCAAAAAAATTTATCGGTATGTTTGTGTTTTTATGTTCTTGGCCGACATGATGGTTGTAACGTGTTGTGGATCCTTGAATATTTAAATTTGAATGTTTGGCCCACTTGAGGATATTGTTTTGAGGTCGCATCATGATATTAGCCAATGGTGTTTGATCCACATTGAAAATTTATTTGTAACTTTGGGTCGGCATTGAAAATATGTTTTTATATTTTTTGCCGACTAAGTTGTTGATGTAATTCCATGTTGCAGATATATAAGAGTGATTGTTTGAGCGAAGTTAGTTTGCATAAGAGTGAATGTATTCCAGAGAAAGTGTAAATGTGTGAAAATTGATCTAATCATTTGATTACAGAGTAGAGTGAGAAGAAGTTTGAGTGAAGTGTGAAGAAGGTTTTATGTGCTTAACTGGAACTATAATCAGCCTTGTGAAGAAGTTATTTTCTTAGTTCATACCCTATGGATCTAATATTTATTGTAGTGATCCCTCTTGTATTTGAGCAGTGAGCTCTAGGCAGTGTGTCTGAATGCATGTGCATTCCCATTATTTTTCTTATACTTTTAATAGGGTATAGTATTGTGGACTAACATCCACTATGGTTTTTCTCCTAACAGGGTTTCCACGTAAAAAATCTTGGTCTTCTCTGTGTTTCTAATGTGTTGATTGTTCATGGTTTATTGTTCATTCATCAGATCTGAGATTAAGGTAAGTTTGAAAAGTCTTAATATGCTGTGACAACTGATTCACCCCCCTCTCAGTTGTTTTCCCTTTTTTTTCCAACAATTGGTATCAAAGCAGGTTCCTCTGAAGAAGTTTAAAAGCTTGAGGTGATCCGAGATGGCATTATATAAGAAGGAAATTCCTAGATTCGATGGAACAAACTCCTTATTGTGGAAAACTAGGATGGAATGCCATTTGAGGTGTATTGGTCAACCCTACTGGAAGATTACATAGAACAGATATGTTATTCCTCAAAATGGTCCTTCCACTACTGATGAGATTAAAGAGGCTAAGAATAATGTTAGGCCTATGGAAGCTAAGTTGTTGAGTGCTCTAACAGATTCGTAAATAACAAATGTGATAGGTCTGAAGACAACCCATGAGATATGGATGAAGCTACAAACTTTGTATGAAGTAGATGTACATGTGAAGATGGCTAAGCTACAAAGTTTGAAAGGAAAGTATGAAAATTTGAAGATGGGTGAAGATGAAAATATTTCCTCTTTTATGCAAAGAGTAAATAAAATAGTGATGGGTATTAGATGTGCCGGTGGTAGCCTAGATGAGGAAGAAATTGTAGCTAAAGTGCTCAGATCATTGCCTCCCTCCTACAAAGCAAAGGCTCATGCTATTGATGAAACCAAATCACTGACGAATGTGACAAGGGATACACTGATTGGTAAACTTGTTTCCTTTGAGTTGAGTGAATTTGGTGAAGTTGTTCCCAAGACTGAAACTACATTTAAGGCTACTATATCTAGAAGAAACAAGCAAAGATATGATCCGAGAGAGAGTTCTAGAAAGACATTCAAGTATGAGGAAGAAATGAAACAACTTGAAGATGAAGAAAGCGAAGTAGAAGAATTGGAAGCACTACTTGTAAAGAAAGAAGGTAGAGGACAAGGTAATTATAAAGGAAAGCTTCCTATCAAATGTTTTTCTTGCAGTAAAATAGGTCATTTTGCATCAAGGTGTCATGAAAGAGTTCCTAGATCTAAGCCTTACAAATATAGATTTCAAAAGAAATGCTATTTTTCTGAAGGAGTGACTGATGAAGAGTCTAATAAAGATAATGAAAATGAAGATGATTGGGTTTTCATTTTTATCAAGGAAAATAGTGTGGTGGCTACTGAATCTGCTAAAGTTGAGAAAGCTCTTGCAGCCCGAGTTGAAGAAAAGGATGAGTGGGTCATTGACAGCGGATGCTCACATCATATGACTGGTGACAAAAGCAAATTTGTAAGTCTAGAGAAGTATGATAGTGGGGTTGTAAGATTTGGAGATAACAATGATTGTGTGATTCATGGTAGAGGATCTATTTGTCTTGGTGGTAAGCATAACACTGATAGCGTTCTTTATGTTGAAGGCTTGAAGCACAACCTGTTGAGTGTTGGACAGATGGTGGACAAGGGTTATGATCTTCAGTTCAAAGATGGAAGATGCAAGATATTTGGAAGTTATGGAAATATAATTACTTCAGGTAAATAGACAAAAGTTAATATTTTTCACCTAAATGTTGCTAGTAAAAGTTGTTTAATTGCTCAAGTAGATGAAAGTTGGTTATGGCATAGAAGGTTGTATCATGTGAATTTTGATAACATTGTCAAAGTAAGTTCCACTCAAGCAGTACGAGATCTACCTAAGCTAATGAAGCCTACTAACACAATTTGCAAGGAGTGTCAGATGGGAAAATAGAATAGAGTCTCTTTTCAGAGCAAACAACATCATTCAAATGGGTTACTGGAGCTAGTACATACTGATCTATGTGGTCCCTCCAGAGTTAGAAGTCTCCATGGAGAAAGGTACTTTATGCTACCTATTGATGATTATTCTAGGATGATATGGGTTTCTTTCTTAAGAGAAAAATGTGAAGCATTAGAGAATTTCAAAAGTTTCAAAGCTATGGAAGAGAATGAGAAAGGTCTAAAAATAAAATGCTTAAGGTCAAAAAAAGGTGGTGAGTTCACCTCCAAGGAGTTTAATTCTTTTTGTGAAGAGCATGGAATCAGAAGACACTTATTTGCTCCTCGAACCCCTCATTAGAATGGAGTTGTAGAGAGGAAGAATAGAATAATTATGGACGTTTCCAAAACAATGATGATTGAAGGAAATGTGCTTCACATCTATTGGAGTGAAGTTGTAAGCATTTTTCTGTACACTTTGAACCAGGTAAATGTAAATGGTAATTCTGGTAAGACTCCTTGTGAACTATGGTTTGGTTATAAGCCTATTGTTAAATATTTCAAGATCTTTGGAGTAATGTCATAAGAATCAAAGGCAAAATATGAATAATTTTATCCAAGTTTCCATTGTATGCACCCTAAGTTATAATTTTAGAATGGTATCATTTATAAACTATCTTTGGGACATGTACACAACTCAACACTACATCTTTTAACAAGGATTTAGATTTTAAGTTGAATTTCTAAACTATCTAAGGTGATACAAAATAGTAAGAAGCACCTAATTATATTAAGATTAAGATATAAAATATATTAATTGTACTTCATAGCTCTAGGTATGACATTTTCACACCATTATCACCATGCTCCCTAGCTTTCTTTGTTGGTGTCATATCCACCATGAATGAGGCCCATTTTTCTAAAGGTCCTATATATAAAAAATAATTAGATAAACCTTCACCAATGTTTGCATTTTAATTCTAATTGATTACCACTTTATACCTTTTACCAATTTATAATTTCATATCGATAACTATAACCCTCATTGCAAGGATTTACCAATATAAAAACTTGTAGGGGAATAACTATAATTCCCCATTTTTATAAATAGTCTAGATTACCTAAGTTCCAATTGAAGTTTTGTTAGAGTGTAATATAATATGTTTAGCTCTAATCAATGGTTCTAGATTAATTGTTTCAAATCCCTCAAAAAATTATACTCATTAGAGAGGTTGTGCATTAATAAATCTTACCAATTAGGGATCATATTCTTATTTATACTTTCATACCACAATCATTACCATAACTTATCAACCTCAATGAGGGAAATAGTCACTATTATGGTTCACATTTTTATTTACCAATAATTAATTATTGTGGGTTGAACAAAATAATCCATCCTATACAAAATTATAAAGATATATGGTTATCAACAATAATTTTAGTAACAAATATAACCAAAAAAATTACCATGAAATGTTTGATATAATGCCTCAAATAAATATGTTAACATGTTTAGGTAAGGCTTTAGAAACATTAAATAAAATGCAATTAGAAGTGCCCTGGTAGAAATGTATGCAAAACATGGAAGCATAGACAAGGCACGTTAATTTTTTGACAGATTTTAGAAATGGGTTTGTAAAATCTTTCAAGCAATCGCAATGCCATTTATTCAACACTCCCTGCCTATGCCAAAATTGGAGCTTTGGAATAGGGTATGAACATTCATCAAAGCATGATAGAAATAGTGTTTGTTGAAAAGGATTTAGAAACTTTCAAGAAAATACAATTTCAAACAAAGAAATGCAGTTTGAAAACTACAAATTTGAAACATTTCACATTTCACATTTAGGGTTTAAAAATTTCTCAAACAAATGCAGTTTGAAATCTACAAAATTCAAAGTTAACCAACCTGTGAGCTATGGAGGTTGGGTTGATGAACTGTGGCTTGAGCTAGTGCACATTTTTCCCCTGGGAGTTTTGTTTGTTGTTTGATTCGTTGTTCACATTCGGGTTCATTGTTCGCCGTATACACAGAACAGAGAAAATGTATAATGTGATAGTGACAATTTCTTTTATTTTTTATGCCCTATTTCAAGGGGTTCGGTTGAACACCCATTCGAGAAAACCCCATAAAATATTAATTTTTTATTCATATGGTTGGGGGTTCAGTCGAACAGGTGGTTCGACTAAACCCATGTGTTCGATCAAACAACAAATCTGGTTTGGGTGAACCAAAGAGTTTGACCAAACCCCTTGACATTGTGGAAACACAAAAAAATCAAATTTCCTTCCTCAAAAAAATTGTAAACCACTATTCTGGCTTAACCCCCTATAGTGGTCCAATAGCTAGGAGATGGTATGTTGTATGTGTATATGTATGGTGGGGTCATTAAGGTACTAGCAGCATGGGATTGATGTATTGGATAGCTTCATATGGAGGTCATATAGGGACTAGCAATAGTGGCAAGATGAGGATCAACACCTACCATGGTGCCGACAGGCCATGTATCTGATTGGTCATACCATGCAATCAACATATCATTGAGTAGTATTTTCCAAACCATGTTAGGAGATAGTTTGGAGAGGCATAAGATGTTCCTCAAGGGAAATTAGAGTTCACATGATCCTCATGTGAGGTACATCCATGGGGTTAGATGATTCTTGTGGTGACAGTAGAGCAGGTTATTGATGGACTACAACCATTGTAGTGGGTATGGAGGGGTGGTCCAACTGATCTAGGTACCACAATAGATTATGATGCATGGTGGGTTACCCATAGACTAGATCCTTACATAGATCCTAATTAGTTGGCACTAGTAGAGTGTCAAGGCAGGAGTCCACGAGGCTGTAGGGGAGATCGAGGACAGAGAGGAGGGCAGGGAGATGGAGGGAGGGGAGATGGAGGGAGAGGAAATGATGGAGGAGATGAAAGGGGTGGTAGAGGAGGAGGGAGAGCCTTACAGAGGAGAGGGAGGAGGCATCGAGTTGAGAGGAAATTATCACTGATTTGAGAGGAGGATGAGGAGGAGAGGGTGGCAGAGAAGAGGGTTGTAGAGGAAGGGTGATAGGATGACAAACCACTTCTTGAGGTTAGGTAGCATGATGTAGATATGGAAGAGGTCAAGATGGAGGAGGAGAATCAAGAGGAGGAGGTGATGGGAGAGGCTAAGTAGATCCTTAGAGAGAGGATAGTTATGGGTGTGGATGTGGAGGAGGGATTGGAGGAGGTGGAACTCAGAGGGGAAGATGACATAGTTGATCAAAAGATAGTCAATTTATAGGCAGGGTTGGATCAGTCCACATCCAAGATTCAAAAATTGGAGGCAGAGGTAGGGGTGTTACGAAAAGAGAGGGATGCAATGGTGATAGGGAGACAATAAGCAGATCAGTAGGTAATAGATTTGATTGCCACCTATAGTGGGATGACATCAGATATGGTTAGAGATATTTTTAGGTCTCGTAGGAGAGAGAAGTACTACAAGTATCTGTACATGGCTGAGGTACCACCGGAGAGGAGAGCACCAAGTACCTTAGAGGCCTTGAGCAGTGACAGGTCTCATGACAAATGGTCCCATAGTAGGTCACCAAGCAATGGTGGAATTTTAGGGTTGACACGGTCAAGGCCATATGATAGGCCACCTTCAGAGCACAGGTCATCAGGTTCTCCACACCGAGAGGATAGAAAACCATCACCATGACCATCACATTTAGGGGATCAAGGTAGCTCAGGATAAGACACGTTTTGACATTGTATGGACACATATTTTTGACCATCGAGCCTGCAAGCTCTATTTTTGGGATACATCTTGACACTGTACTATGACACATTTTTTAGTGATATATATATCTGATACATGATTTTGGTGGTGATTTATGATATGCATTCCTATGTTATGCATTTATGATTTTATGTGATGGATGATTATGCTTTTATGATATATTGATTCTATATGATTATGTGATCATGGTATTATGTCGATGCATTATGGATGACTTAATGTACATGTATTCTATTATGATTCCTATATGTTAGATGGATGTATTTAATTTTATGATATTACAAATGTTATGTGGATGAATTATGATGTATGCTTAATGAATTATAGATTCCATGTAATGTTATGATATGACATGATTATGTTTATTATGACTCATATAATGCAATGTGATATGTTATGCAACAATTTTATGTAATGCTTATAAAATGCAATGCAATGTATATGAAATGTGATAAACGATAATGGATTATGATTATGATGTGAATGTAATGACATGCTAATATGTAATCACCTAAATATTTTATGTGATGTAATTATAATGCCATATGGATGTATAAACAAATATTTCGATACCTAAGGGTATTTCTTGCACTTCTAGGGTTTTTAACCTAAAAGGAGAAAGATGAGCAAAATGCAATGTAAACACTCAAAATCAATTCAAGGATGGATGCAATATGCCTAAAATTGATTTCTAAATGCAATAAATTGAAAAATAAAAATGATCATTAATGTAAAACCTAAGATATGCAAAGTGTTTGAAAACACCATGATGTATGCAAAAACACCTAAGAATGCAAGTAAATGATAACATAATTAAATGAGACTGGAGAGGTGCACCTGGTATCTAAATTCTGATGTAGAGATTCTTTGGAATCCTACATAATTGATTGGAATTGTTGACTGGGATACTTGTTCCAAGCTAGGTGACTTAGTCCAGTTTTAGAGAAAATCTGTCAGAACAGGAATCTGCCAAATGTGTATCCAAAAATGTAAAAACCACTTTTTAGGCCTGGTAGTGGGACTAATTCACCATAGATGGTGACTTAGTCCACTTGGGAATCTTGAGAAATTTAGGGCAGAATTATGTAGCTTTCAATCTGCACTTCCTTTCTTGACAAGTGTCCGGTCCAAATTCTGAAGAAAACAGGTTGAAAGAGGTCTCCAAGCTTCAATTAGGGCTTTCCTGACTTTGATGACTTTGATGGATTGAAATCACCTTTTTAACACCTTGCTCTTTGACAAATCTGCATACAAGACCTGCAAACACACATGCAAAGAGGGGGAAAAGGGTTAAGGGTTAGAGAATAGGGGTTTACCTTGGTCAAACCCCAATTTGCTAATCAAACCCTAGATAACAAAATGAAATAGAAAGATGATGATGAATAAACAACATGCAATGTCACAAACTCACCAAACCCTTGATGTTGAAATCTGAAGATATGCAATGAAGTGCTCCAATGGATGATCGATGATGCTTAGAGTGCTTGAAGATTGCTTGATAATTTCTTGGATGATTAAGTGAATGAATGGGTTGCTTGAATAATGAATTGGGGGTGAAAATGAGAGGAAAACCCTTTTTTTATACTTAATTTTACTAAATTTCCCTTAAATAACACATTACAGGCAGACCTCAAGGATAGGAGAATAAAATCCTGCCAAAAAACTGAAATTATTTTATTTTTGTGTCAGTGGGACTAAGTCACCCTAGGTGGCAACTTAATCCCACCAAGGCAATTTTACTAGGTGTTGGGAATTAAAGTGCATTAAATAAGGTTTAACGAGAATATTCTCAAAAATACACTTAAGTATGGTCGGAAAGTGCATGAAGGGGTCATTTAAACATAAGAAAGGGTTGAATTAGTGATGACAAGTCTAGAAAAGCGTGAGAGTTTGTTACAACTCTTTACAACACTTTGAACTAAGACTTGGTAACTGATAAAAAGAGGTTATTTAAGTGAATTATAATGAAAGGGTCCTAGAAAAGCATGAAAGTGGGTTACAACACTTCACAACACTTTTACAAGACATCCTAGAATTCTTAATGAGTCTCAAGGGTCCAAGACCTAATGTGAATGTGTTGGCCACATTA
>VDFB02124623.1:0-10836 GCA_007258455.2 Sequoia sempervirens | reverse complement strand
AGAACTTGGGAAGCTTTGAATCAAGAAGTGATGAAGGAATATTTCTAGGATATTCTACCCAAAGAAAATCCTACAAATGCTATAACAAAAGATTGGACAAGATTGTGGAAAGCATCAATGTAAAGATTGATGAAAGTATAAAGCATATCAAATCTGACTAGAATGAGTTCTAATATGATTCATATTATGAAGACACTATAGAAAATAATGAAGGGGGATTTGAAGAAGAGGTTGAGAAGGAACTTACAAAGTATGTGCAAAAGGATCATCTAGTGGATAAGATAATTGGAGAGAAGAATGAAAGAGTTCAGACTAGAAGAAGATTCAAAAAGCACAAAGAACAAGTAAACTTTTCTCTCCTATCTCAAATTGAAACAATTTTTTTATTGAAGCCAACAAGGATGAGAGCTAGATAGAGGCCATGGAAGAGGAACTAAATTAGATTGAAAAGAACAAAAATGGGATTTGGTTCCTAGACCCCCAAGAAAAAATTTAACTGGGACTAAACGGGTGTTTAGAAACAAGCTGAATGAAGATGGAGTTGTAGTAAGAAATAAGGAAAGATTAGTGTGCAAGGGGTATGCACAATATTTATTTTGAGGAAACATTTGCACCCGTGGCAAGATTAGAAGCAATTAGAATGTGTCTTGCATTTTTAGTGTAAAAGGGTTTAAAGTGTATTAGATGGATGTCAAATATGTATTCCTCAATGGAAATCTAGAAGAGGAAATATACATAGAGAAACTAGAAGGTTTTCAACTATCAGAAGATGATGATTATGTGTGCGTATTAAGGAAAGAATTGTATAGTATTAAACAAGCACCTAGAGCATGGTATTCAAGATTAGACTAGTACCTACAACAATAAGGATTCAATAAAGGATGTGCAGATAGCAATCTATACTTTAAATCATAAGGTGAGCAAATGATTATTGTTTTTGTATATGTAGATGAACTCATATTTAGAGGTAGCAATGATAAAATGTGTAAAATATTTTTCTACGTATATGCAAGATGAATTTGAGATGTTAATGTTAGGAGAGTTGTCATTTTTCCTTGGCCTATAAATTGTACAAACTGAGAATGCGATATTTATATCTCAAACCAAATATGCTAAGGAAATGCTTAAGAAGTTTGGTATGGATGATAGTAGACCAGTTAGTACCCCAATGTTATCTAACTATAAGTTAAGCAAATCAAATGAATCACCAAATGTAAATTAGACCATGTATAGGTCAATGATTGGTGTCTTGTTATACTTAACTACATCAAGACTAGATATTATGTAAGCAATATGTTTAGTACCAAGATTTTAGGCTTCACCAAAGGAGTCTCATGTCAACACAATGAAAGGAATTTTTAAATGTATCAAAAGAACTATTGATTATGGGTTGTGGTATCCAAGAGCAAGGATTTCAGCATAAATACATACATAGATGCAGATTGGGTAGGAAGCATAGATGATAAGAAAAACACCAGTGGGGGAGCATTCTTTATTGGGAAATAAATTGGTTTCCTGGATGAGAAAAAAGTAAGAATTAGTCACTTTATCCACTACAAAATAAAAATATTTAGAAGAAGCAACATGTTGTACTTAAGTCCTATGTATGAAGCAGACACTTAAGGACATCAAGGTAGACTACAAAGAACCTACCTCCATTCTTTGTGATAACTCAAGTTCCATAAACATGTAAAAGAATCTAGTGATGCACTCTAGAACAAAGCACATATCCATCAAGTATCACTTCATCAGAGAGAAGGTTGTAGACAAAGATGTCAACATGGAGTATGTTCCTACTAAAGAATAAGTACTTGACATTTTTACCAAGCCTCTTCCTACAAAACAATTTGAATATATGAGGCAAAAAGTGGGAGTGATTGTTCCAACAACATATCTCTAAAAATTAGTGGTAGGGAATGAATCCAGGGGGAACTTAATTGGTACTTTATTTATCCCTGGTAATTGAGAACTAGATCAAGTCAAGTAAATTGGTTTCATAAATTTCTAATGGCTTGATGGTTGCATAGTCAAGGATTTCCACTTTCTCTTTGAATTGTTTGTCAAAGGGGGGGTGTGTTTTTAGGGGGATTCTTCCCTTTTCCATTTATGTCAAAGCAGGAGAAATGTGAGCAAATTCTCAAAATAGGAGCAAGGAGAATTATGTGCAAAGTGTAGATGAGAAGAGATGCATATCAAAGGGGGAGTAAAATGCTTAGATGGTTCAATTGGTACAAAGATTTAAGGTTACATGCTACAATTGGTATCAAAACATTGGTATGATCATTTAGTTTTACCATCAATGACAAAAGGGGAGATTGTTAGCATATTAGTGTCATTGATGTCAAAAAGGGGATCAAAGCTGAGATGGAACTGATCTTGTATGGAGGGTGTGTTGGAATTGATGTAAAAATATTGCCATTAATTTCTAAGGAGAGATTTGGTATGTTATGTATTTGGTTCTAGAAGATGGAGTATAAGTTGCAAAATTTTCTCAAGATGTTGCATTGTTGTCATGCAACTTTGTCATGATGTAGTAAATTCTTCCAGTGTCCAAAAATAAAATCAAAAGCCAAATTTGACATGGATTTTTTGAGAGCTTCTTAGAAATGTGATGAGTAGGTCCAAAGCATGTATAATGCACCTATAATTGATTTATATTTCCTCTCAATCAGAATTAGGGTTTGTTGGTTTAACCGTAGGGTTGTAATCATGGTGCGCAAATAGAAAATTCTATTTTGATGTTGACTACCAATTGCAGGTTATTGGTCACATAAGTTACAAATTATGTCAATAAGATCATTCCATGACTGACCTCTTTACCTATTCTTTTGGTTAGTATTGCTCATTTATCCTTTTGAAGATTCGATGGTGCACACTCAATGTTTTCATATCTGACAGCTATCGCTAAGGTCCCTTGCATCATAAAAAGTTCTTTGAAGCTAGCTTTTATTTCAGTGACATGCGATGGAGTTTAATTAACAACTGCAATCAAGAAGATCTGACAGTGCCCGCTAGCCTATGAAACCTATGGTGGGACCCTGTCTATACCTTGCGGGGGAGCAAGGAACAATATAGATCAAACAGGGTTTTGATCGGATGGTGGACGAAGTTGATAGTGGGTCTAGTAGACACGTGGCGACATATATCTCAGTCACTTCACATCATCATTGAGACTTGTGAAGTGATAGGATGGTTTTGATGATGAGCGATGAACATAAGGTGGAAGTGGAAGGTGAAGTAAGAATAGGAAGGTGTTAGGATATGATTGCATCACTTTAGTGCTTAACATAATTGTTGTGAAGTGATATGGAGGAATGATTTAAATGATACACAATGAGTGGTTCAGATTAAATCAAAGACATCCTATGATTGAGATTACATAACAAAACATTAGTTCATCATAGTTATGAATTCAAAGGAAGCCAAGCTTTACGTGACGAGAAATGAATGATGATCAAAGGTGTAGATTGTTTGGCGATTGATCCAATGGTGATCGCTAAGTGTATTCACATCATTGAAGAATGAATAAAGGCTTATGTGTTGCAACAATACCTGATGAATGAAGATGAATGGTGCATATATGAAGGGTGGATGATTTAACGGTCATCACCAAGGTTATTCGCATCGTGTGAGTGAATGGTGGTGACTCAAGAGTTGGAGTGATATGCTATGGACATGATCAACAATGGAGATTTAAAGGAAGGTTCATCTGATGATAATTTTTTAAAGGAGAGATGATGAATGGGGAATGGTTGATCATGGCATGAAGTGACAAGATCAATGACCCGATTTCAAATGTGAAGATATCAAACAACTAAGTCTATGTAAATAGGGTTTCAATATGGAAATCAACTAAGTGAATTAATTTAATTCTTTCAACTGCACTTGTGTCCAATGTAGGTGAAGATTCGATCTGCTGAGTGGAAAAATAGATTGCTAAGATGACAAATATCATATCGAAGTGAATAAACAAAAAACTAATTAAATGCATTGAAGTGTAGAAAAATGCATACCCTTGCATTTTCATACTTGTTTTGGCCCGCCTTGATTTATTTATCCCTATTTATGTCTTAATCAGTCTTATTTTGCATCCACAAGCCCTATGAATTATATCTTTTTCTGGCTAATCCCGACATTCTCCAATGCATAAATGACAATTTAATGATTCTATCTGAGTGTCCCTAATTTTTGGGTCAGGACTAAGAAACCACCTAGGGTATCTTTGTCCCCTAAAGGCCTTGGGACCTTGATTTTGAGGCATCTTAAATGGGCCCCTTTTTGGTGTCTATGCCCCAAGTTTCATGCATTGGGACTTGTAGTGTAGTAAAATGCATAGCCTTGCATTTTCACGCATGTTTGGGCCTGCCTTGCTTTATTTATGATTCTTTATGGCTTAATTGGTCCTATTTTGTGTACACAAGCCCTATGAATTACATATTTTTTTGGTTAATCCTAACATTTTCCTTGATTTTTGGGTCGGGACTAAAATGCCACCTAGGGCATCTTAGTCCCCCAAAACTCTTGGGACTCTGATTTTGGCATCTCTGGATTGGGCCCCTTTTTGGTGTCTGTGCCCCAAGTTTTCAAGACTTGGGACTAAGATGTCACCTAGGGTGTCTTAGTCCTCCTTGAGCCATTTTCAAGATTTAATTTCAAATTCTAGTGGGATTTAGCCTCCTTTACTTAATGAATTAATATGTCGACTCGGTGTGATATAATTTTGAGATATTAAGCATAGATAAGTATAAATACAAGGTTCATTCATTCATTTCAACCCAAGTCTTTTATGAGATCTTTTATCATAGCATAATTGAGTTCTAGACCATTCAAAAGTATATTCATGAGCATTTAGACTATTTTCAGATTCAAGCATTATATCAAGAGTTTTCTTGCATCCTTAGCCGTTGTTGTGCTAACATTTGTGATGTAGGGTTTTGATTCAAGCGAAAATTTCAGTACCATGTTTCAAACATTCAAGATCCATATCTATTCTTATTACACACAAGTTTTGAACTTTAGAAGGTTTGAGTGAGTTGTAACATTTGCATGTTTCTCATTCACCATTTCCTTGTTATTTCCTTTCATTTTAGTTTAATTACCAACAAGAGGTTTAACCAGGAGAACATGATCACTAACAAACAAGTTTTTTTATCTTGCATATTTCTGATTGCAAATCTGATTGAATAGCAAATCCACTTGGAGCACAAGAAGTTGCAAAGTTGTAAGGATTACATTACAAAGTTGTCATCTTCGAGCCTCTCTGAGGACCATATTGCAGGTTTCAAAACACGGAATTGAAAGAAGGAAAGCAAGTCTGAGACCTTGGAACTCAAGATCTATTTAGATTTTAGAAATTCAGAATATGACTTACATACGCCATCTTGGTGTCATAGTCCTCTGACTGCCCACAGACATATTTTGAGATTTAGTCTGAGATAAAGAGACTCCATATTTGCCTCAAAATAGCGATTATGACTAATGTGCATTACAGGTCTTAGTCCTCCACAACATATTTTGACAGCTTCTTTGCATTTCCAAAATCCTCACAACATCTCTAGATTTCCCAGGTGCACACATACTATCTCCCTATTGCATAATTTCATCATTTGCATCTCTCATTTAGCTTACATTTCTAGTTTTAGATGTTTTTGCATATCATAATGTGTTTTCAAAAAATTTCTTTTCCAAGCATTTGCTTGGTGGTGAACCCCTTAGAACTTAAAGAACCCCTTCCTAGGACCCTCCTAATTGAGAATTGGCTCACCTTGTGAGGTTGTTAGTCAATCCAATTAGGACTCTTAGGACATTAGTGAATGGTTGAGTGAGAAAAGTGTGATATCCCAAAAAGATATCCATTTTCCATTCACAAGTTTAAACTTTATAAAGGTTTGGTGAGTTGGGCATTGGATCCTCATTCATTTCCCTTCGTGCCATTTCTTTAAAGGTTTAGTACCAACTTCGAGGTTTAGCAAGGAAAATCCCCATTCTAGCAATCAAAGTTTTCTCTCTTCCATGTTTGTGATTGTAAGAATTTGAGTTTGAGGCTTTGAATCATTTGGTAAAGGTTGCAAACGCAAACTGCATTACAAAGTTGTCATGCCGACAATCACCTACAAACTAAATCCAAAAGTTTGAACACGAGATCACAAAGAAATTGTAGACATCAAGCCTTGGGACCACATTCAAAGATTCAAAAATTCCGTGGGACTAGACCACCCACCCTGGTATCTAGATCTCAGATATTTTTATAGTGCTTCTAGATCTGCTTCTGACAATTAAGATTCTGCTTCACGTATTAGTAGAATAAAGACAATAGTAAGAAATTGGTTATCCTCATATCATATTTTGGGAATCCTCATTGCATTTCCAGACTTCCCAGGTACACATATCCTAACTCCTTATTACATAATTTCATCATTTGCATCCCTCATTTAGCTTGCATTACTAGGTTTTGTGAGTTGAATGCTTGTTTGTCTTTTCCAAGAATTTGCTTGGTGGTGAACCCCTAAAAGCTTAAATAACCACCTCCTAGGTCTTCCTTGTTGAGAATTGACTCAGCTTGTGAGGTTGATAGTCAATCCAATTAGGACTCCTAGGACATTGTTGAATGATAGTTGGAGAAAGGTGATATTCCACACCATTTTCCCCCATTAATCATTTTGGTGAGCTTAACCTTTTTGAGAATTCATTTTCTAATTTGGACTTCATTAAAGTCCTAGATCTAGATTGCATTCATTCTTGCATTGCATCTAGGGTTTCTCATATTTTCATTAGTGAAAGTGCATATAGTTGTATTTTTTATTTCTTGCATCATTTTTTTTCAAAAAGTGAAAAGTGCATTGTTCATCATCTTAATTGCATTTAGAAACATTCTTATTGCATTCAAAATTTAAAAAATTGCATTCAAAATTGCATTCAATTATTTGTTACTAGTTACTTTTCCTTGCATTCATTGCCATAGTTTTCTATTTCTAAACATCAACATCCTAAATAGGAAATCTGTGAACACTGTAAACAATCTATAATTTTCTATTTTTATGAGAAAAACATCTACTAGGACTAAAACACCCTTCTTGGCATCTTAGTCCCTCTTAGGGTTTCTGGCTCAAAATCCTCTCTCTACTATTTGCTATCTGTTTCAGTCCTTGGAACTTTAAAATTTCACAAGTAGGACCAAGATTACCTTACTGGCATCTTAGTCCCTATTGACTTTGACTATTCAAATTTTAGGATCTGAAATTGCTTTTATGTGCTTTTGATGGCTGCCTTCAATTTTCTATTTTAGTTTGCAGAATTCCTAATATTCCAATTTCTTTCATTTCAAGTGTTATTGCAAGCATAGGATATTGTGTTCGTTGCACTTTCTTTGGTTTATCCATTATATGAGCTATAGTACTTCATGTCCTACTACTAATACTATGGTTAGACGAAGTGCGAGACTCATGGCATCCCATGATAAAACACTCATTGTAGATCTTAGCTTATCAGGCTCTCTTACTTCTAGTGTTGGTATTAGTTCACTAGGTATGGACCATACCTTTGATACCTCTTTTTCTATGCCTACCTTACCTACAAGTGCTATGTCAAGTGTTCAAACAATGGGTTATCATATCCCTCAAGAAAACATAATGAAAATAAATGAAGACCTAGCTCATTTACAAGATAGCATGAGTACTGAAAACCTTTCAAACACTGTTATACTTTCCATAGATAATATTCACCACATGATGGAAAGTGATTAAGGACTAGAAGTTGTGTGTAACATAGATCACATCTTTGGAAAACATCTTCCTTCCACCACTAATGGTGCTCAAGCTTCAAACAATGTGCAAATCCAGGGAGGAAATCAAACTCCCCCCCCACTTCAACCATAACATCCATTCCAACCTATACCAATCCTCAAGTAACCACAATGATTCCATCAACTAGCAATATCCTTCCTACCTTGAACATTTCTAGTAGTGCTCCTTATACCTATGTGGCATCTAATCTTATATCTCCTCCTGTAAGCAATCCATTCACTAGTCCTTCCAACACATACACACCACCACCATATTCAGCTCCATCGTAAACCACAAGAAATGATCCTATCATTAACCACCTTTTACAAATCCTTTCATCCATTCAATGCCAAGTTTCCACCATAAATAAAAATAAAAATGGTCCACCTTCATACTATGTCAAAAGAAACCCACTATCCTTGGAGATATTGAGAAATCCAGTGCCACAAGGTATATATATCCCTAGATTTGAGAAATATGGAGGAAAGGGAGATCATGCTAATCATGTTAATAAATTTACTACTTTGTGTAACGAATTTATCCTTGAGGACAAACTTTTGGCTAAGCTTTTTCTCTGATCCTTGAAAGAAATTTCCCTAGACTAGTGCATTACTGAATAGCTCAATTCATTCATTCAATGAACTTGTTGAGGCCTTTATTAACCATTTCCAAGTGCATAGGGTTCTTGAAATAAAATTAGATGTTTTGATGAGATGCAAGCAAAATTAGGGTGAAAAAGTCACTAACTTTATTTCATGCTACCAATCGCTTTATTCCCAAATTAGTGTGAAGACTCCTGATTCCCACCTTAAAAATATTTTCATAGAAAAATTACAAAGTAACATAAGAGACAAGCTCACCATGATGAAATTCCATTCCTCCATGCATTCATGCACTGCCCTTCAAGATTATCAGAATTTCGTAGGTAGTCATGAACCAAGAACCACCTCTAATTGTCCTAAAAAGTTTGAAACTTCAAACCAAAACACCCACCATCCTTTTACAAGACAAATTAAAAGTTTCCTTCAACTAAATTCCACCTCCCAACCTACCCAACAAGTCGATACCTAAGTAACTGCTATAAAGAAGAGTAATCCTTATATCTTTGGGGATCCACAAAGACAATTTACACCCTTACTTGAAACACTTTACAACATTATGAACCAACTCTTAAACAAAAACATGCTTACCTTACCTCCCGTCCAACCACTTGACCCTAGCAAGCCGCTACTTCCAAGCTTTTAGACAATCAGAGACACGGGCCAAATTTGCATTAGCATATTCATCCGCTCGATAAATAAATCAAATGCATCACATCCATTCACCTAGTAAATCAGGTTCTTATCATCAAAACCTCAATCATAGTTTAATTAAATAAATCAAGCTTTATTTAATTAAAATCTCAAACATGCATCTTCCATCCTTTTCTGATTTAAATAAAACAAATATTTAAGTCTTAAAAGTCAAAATCATCTAATCAACATTAAATCAGCATAATCATCATCTATTTAATCTAACCCTGATTAAATGTTAATCCCATCCCACTTGCATTCTCTAGATATCTCCACTTGCACAATAAATCAATTTTATTGATTTATTAAAAAGCCTCATTTTCCCTCAATATGACAAGTCAAACATGGCATTTATTGCTGTTTTTCTTGTCCCTCTCAAAATTTATTGCAAATTTGAATTGGCCTCTCCCTCTCATGGGAACTCTTCCCAAATCTTGCACATGCATCAACCACTCACATGATGACAAGTGTCCTCAACTCATTGGCTTGATCTTTAGTCCCACATTGGTCCCTCTTCAACACTCAACATTTGAAAATCTTTAAATACAAGCTTCATCTTTGAGCAAATCCTCCACAACTTTTATGCAAGGTTACTCTCTTAATTTGAGAGCTCATCTTGCAAACATGAAATAAAATTGGTCAAAGCATTTGTATCACTAGCCCATGACACATTTTGATGAGAAGACATTCCTTATCAGTCTTCATCTATCATCAAACATCAATTGATATCAGTCACATCTAAGCTGCACGTCAAACGTCACATCAAATCATTTGAACAACTTTTGTTCCAAATCAAGCTTCATCAATCATGATCAATCAAATTCAATCAAAAAATCATCATCTTGGGATATCCTTGTGTTGCTTAACACTATCATTTCATTGTTGTGCATCCTCAACAATGATTATCATCATCAGTTTTGATCAAATCATCATCAATCCATCATCATCTTGGAGATATCATTCCCAATCATTATGTTGCTTAACACTATCCTTGCATTGTTGTGCATCCTCAACAATGTTATCATCGTCAATCTTGATCAATCAAATTGTTGCATTGTTGTGTATCCTCAACAATGTTATCATCATCATCAATCCATCGACCTGATCAATCAACCTTAGCTTGGTTTGTAGTTAAATCCATAAACGAAGCATTGATATCATCACACATATCCATATCCAAATCATCAAAATCATGCGAAAATCCAAAAACATCCAAAACATCAGAAAATCCAAAAACATCCAAATCATATCATAATCCAAAAACAATCGAAAACAAAAAACATCAAAAACATTGAAATCTGAACTACATCGTCTCTGAGCTTAAACATAGGAAAGGCTAATCTTTGATCAGCCCCCGAGACATCAAAATCCAAAAACATTCAAAACATCAAAAATCCAAAACATAAGAAAATCAAAAATTCAAAAACATCTCCCAAAATCCAAAACACCAAAACAACCTCAAACATCTAAAAAACGCCAAAACATCCAAATATTTGAAAAAAATCCACCCGTCCCATTTTTCTTTCACTCGAAATAATCAATCATCCATAATAAACTGATCATCACCTTCATCCTTTGGCAACGCAAACAAAAACAATCATAGCAAGCAACAAAATCAAGCTTCAATCGTAAAATCAAAATCGAAACAACAAACCATTGAACACAAAATCAAACTCTTGATCAGTCACAAACATGTCAGTTGACCTTATATCAACAGCCTATCAATCAATTTATCAAACCATCCTCATTCCATACAATTCATT
>VDFB02124621.1:0-32860 GCA_007258455.2 Sequoia sempervirens | reverse complement strand
ACCTAAGATGTGGTACTAGAAGTTTGATGCATTTGCATTAAATATGGGTTTTGTTAGAAGTGATGAGGATCACTGTGTTTATTTTAAAGTTATTGATGATCAGATACTAATTATTGTCTTATATGTGGATGATATGTTGTTCATTGGTAATAATAAGGCAATGATTAGGGAACTTAAAACTAAGCTTTCTAGCACATTTGATATGAAAGATTTAGGGTCGCTTAAATATATTCTTGGATGGAAATCAATAGGATCGGATTCATGTAAAGATTTGGTTAAGTCGAGCAAGTATAAGCAACACTACTGCAAAAGGTTTACTATGCAGGACTGTAAACCAATAAATATTCCATTTCCTATTGGTACTAAGTTGAGTTTAGACATGTGTCCTAAATTGGATGATGATATTGATGAAATGTCTAAAGTTCCTTATGCTAGTGCTGTTGGTAGTTTAATGTATGCAATGGTTTGTACTAGACCAGATATAGCCCAAGCAGTGGGAGTTCTAAGCAGGTTTATGTCTAACCCTAGTAAAGAACATTGGACTTTTGTCAAAAGGGTATTTAGATATTTGCAAGGCACTTCTAATTACTGTTTGGTTTATCATGGTACTGACAATGTTGATAAGTCATTGGACATACAGGGTTTTGTTGATGCAGATTGGGCAGGTGACTTGGATAGTCGAAGGTCCACTAGTGGCTATGTGTTTACTTTGTTTGGAGGAGCAGTGAGTTGGATGAGTAAAAGACAACCTACAATTGCTTTGTCTACCATGAAGCAGAGTATATGGCTGCTACACATGCCTCTAAGGAGGCAGTTTGGTTCAGAGACTTGGTAATGGTATTGGTTTTGATTGCAGGATAAGTGAGGATCAGATGTGATAGGGTCAGAGCCATATGTTTAGCTAAAAATCCTATGTATCATGCTCGTACTAAGCATGTTGATGTTCAGTATCACTTTGTGCGAGAAATGGTTGAGAATGGACAAGTCTTGATTGAAAAAGTTGACACTTTGGATAATGTTGCAGATCTCCTCTTACGAATACCACCACTGAAAAGTTCTCTTTATGTAAAGGCCATGGGCCCGATCATTTTAATCAATTCTATGTAATTGTATCTCTATGGGTGTAATTTAAATGTATGATGTCAAGTGGGAGAATGTTAGGATTTAGGTGTCATCAACCTTGTAAATCCTTTATTTTATTATTCTCCTAAAGTGTTTTGTACATTTACCCATAAGAGGTGAAACTATTTGACCAACAGTGGTGAAAGAGACTATGTAAATGCAGTGTTACCGTTACCGTTTATCCTTATGGAAAAGGACAAATTAGCTAGGCGTCCCACCTTGGAATCTTCTAAAATAAGGTTGTGGGTAAAAATAGGGTGTTGTAAGAGCATCTATGACATGCATGAAAGTTGTCATAAGATGCTATGATAGTATGACGATTCCCTATGACAGAATATGCTATTTTTAGACCCCAGGCGCCCATGCATAAAAGATGCCTTATGACAGCTGTAAGAGCATCTGTAAGAGGCTATTTTTGGTATTTTTGACCATTTCAAGGAGGGAGGCATGGGTTTTTCTAGGTGGTATTTCTGCCTATTGTTTGGTGAAACCATGGTGGTTTTCATCCTCACAAATCTCTATAAATTGGGGCCTTGAGCTAGTGTTATCAAGATTCAATTTTGTAGGGTAATAGGGTGCTGCTGGATTTACAGGGAATGATAAGAGAAGTCTATTCCTGCATGTAATATTGAAGATTATCAATAATATACTTGCCTCTCTTTCGGTGGTGGAGTTTTTTCCCTTTAGGGTTTCTCCATGTAAATCTATTGTTGCATGTGTTATATTGTTCTATCTCTCTCTCTCTCTCTCATTCTTTCTTCACACTAAGGCTAAGGTTAATCTACATATTTCAGATTTGCATTCACACATTTAAGTTCATATTGCAAGCTTTCTTCACCTTGTTTTTTCAACACTAAGCTCTTCTTAATAATCTAGATGAATTTCCCTAATTACTGTGATCAACCAAAAGGACTTAATCTTTTCTTGAAAGAACCAATCAATTAACCATGCAAATACAACAAATGTGCACTGATAAACTGAATATAAAATTGTTATACCAATTTAAACAACTAGAAAGCATCAATCTTGGAGACAAACTAGTAATACTTTCAAAAAGCACAATAGACAATTGACACCAGAAGTAAGTAGCCATATCAACTGATTTTCATTGATATCTCCATTTTGAAATCATACATCATAGTCTCTTTTCTGAGAATTTTATTCTACTGGATCCATTTCTAATCTACCTACTGTATATCTCCTATCTCCTTTTCATAATTTACAATCAGAAATGAACATTTATACATTTGCATCTGAAGAGACACATCATTTTGCATTCCATGTCGATAGGAAACTGTATTCGAACTTCAATTAACAATCTCTAAGACATTCGCCGAGACATCCCGTAGTCACACCGAAGGCCAATGTCTTGTCGACAGTCATCCTACATCCTTTGTGTTTCGTTGTGACCTCTATTGTCGAGGAGACATCCCACAGATGATACTTCGTCTTACCAAGATGTGCTCTTTAGTGTATTTTCCAATCGCTAAGACAATTCTCAGTCGGGAAGAGGTTTCATAGAACACCCTGTATCTTACTAAAATACCACGTGGTACATTTAGGTCACTGAAACATGACCACCCTTTCGCTAATGAAATTAATCTTACCAATGAAATAAATTTCATCGGCAAGACTACGAATCTTCGAAAAGACTCATACCGATGCTAAATGTCTCACCGAACCCATT
Source organism: Sequoia sempervirens (assembly GCA_007258455.2). Taxonomy (NCBI): domain Eukaryota; kingdom Viridiplantae; phylum Streptophyta; class Pinopsida; order Cupressales; family Cupressaceae; genus Sequoia; species Sequoia sempervirens. Next base: position 30,051 of record VDFB02124621.1, on the reverse strand, counting down.
CCTCTAGGTTACTCTATTCGGTGAGACTCCCCCCAATGTATTCTATCGATGTAACTTTCAAATTTTGGTGAAACTCATGCCGATGACCCTTTCTCTTGCTGATGCATATCTTTATCAGTGTGACATTTGAGTTGGAAAGACTATGTGACTTCCTCCTGATAGAATTTTGATAGGATTCCCCTATGCATGTCGGCGAGACCGGAGGTACTCGCCGAGACCTCACTCTGATGCATTTTAGTCTTACCGGGATGTATATCGCCAATTCGGCAAGACACGCCCCATTCGGTGAGATGTTATTTCGATGCTCTGACTCTTGTCAATATGTATATCCTCATCGGCATGAAATATGGTTCACTGTGACTTACTCCAATGAAAAGATCTTTCGCTGATATGCTCTTTCTGCTGCCGGTCGGTGAGACAATATGCGATCGATAATACCTCACCCCAAGTCCTTGTCTGACCAATAAACCTTTTGTCGCTGAGACAATGAAAATGTCCTGCTAAAAGGTACCTACATGTGAATTCTAATCTTTGTGACATCCTTGAGGTGTTGCTAATAAGCAACAATAGATGTATATTAACAAGAATGCACAATGGGTTAGGGAGACCTTGATAATCTCATGCCGATATGGACGATTATGTGAAATACTTAGACCTAGATGGATTTTATGGGATAAAAATGGGAAGAATGTGAGAAAAATATTATGAAAAGAGGCCCTAAGCATATGGTGAGGACTTTTTTGGAAACTTAGGGATATGGAAAGCTTGTGAAATTATCAAAATTTTACAGTTCTAACAGTGGCTCTGTCTAGGGATGAATGATTGTGCGATCATTGCAAGGATCCACATTTCTGGGTGAGTAGACCAAACTCAAGGTGATGGATCAAGTTAGCAAGATGGAATGAATGGGAATGAAAGTAACTCTACACTACTGTACATGGAAAAATTATTTTCAAAGAAGGAAAACTAGGATTGTCCATGTACTAGAAAGTCCTGTTCCTTTTATTTCCTAAACTATTGTGCATGGAAGATAGAATTTTGAAAGGATTGTAAAGGATTGTCCATGCACTTAAAACCATTAATCCTTTGTATTGTTCAAGAGAAAAAATGCCTCAGAAATTTTCCATGTATATGAAATTCCTAATCTTCACCAGCCATATTCTGTAGATAGTATGAATCTTTTCTTCTCTTTCCAACAACCACAAAAGGTCCTAGCCACAAGGCTTCAAACTTCCCATGCTTTCCCTTCTCCTGGAACCTTGTGTTCCACATCAATACCAAATCACTTTCTCCAAAATTTCTATCCTTTTCCCTTTTATCAAATAGATACTTCATCTGTGTCTGTAACTTCATGTTTTGGTTTTGGGCAACTGTCCTTATTTCATCAAGTTTAGTTAGTTTCTCCATTCTTTCCTCCATAGGTTTTGGAATGTCCAAATCTTCCTAAAGGAAAAACTTGTAGACTGGTAACAAATTCTGCAAAGGCATCCTGGCTTGTGTCCCATACACCAACTCAAATGGAGATTTTCCAATTGCCTTTTTTACAGTGATTTTGTTAGCCCAAACAGCTAATCTCTGTTTTGAATCCCAAGCTTTCTTGTTCTAACCTAGCATCCTCCTTATAATATTTAGAAGAATTTTATTACTAGACTCTGCTTGACCATTAGCTTGTGGATGGTAAGGGGCTACATAAGAAATGGTAATGCCATATGTGCTACAAAAATTTCTGAATTCATTTGATCTAAAACACATCCCATTATCAGTGATCAATCTTATTAGTGTACCAAATCTGGTAATGATGTTGTCCACTAGAAAAAATTTCACAACCCTACTTGTAGCCTATTTATTTGGGATTGCTTCAACCCATTTGGTAAAATAATTAGTGGCCACCAGTATCCACCTATGTCCACCACTTGATTTTTCTTGTATTTCTCCAATGAAATCAATTCCCCATTGATAAAAAGGAGCATCAGCTTGCAAGGGTCAAAGTAGCAAAGCTCTCTAATACTTCACATTTCTAGAGAATTTCTAGTAGGCTTCACATTTTCTTACATATGTAAAAGAGACATTAAAAACCTTTGGCCAGTAATATCCTGCCCTGATAATTTTATGCGCAGTTGTCTTTGCTAAGTAATGTCCTCCACAAACCCCTTCATGCATTTCACTTAAGACATCTCTGGCTTGTGATTCATCTAGAAATAACAATAGTATACCATCCCTATTCTTGAAAAATAGATCTCCATCCATGAAGACATACTTAGATGCCTATAACTTCAAAGCTCTTTTTTGGCTATCACTCAATCCCTCTGGACACTTCATGTACTTAAGGTAATGCATGATATCTACATACCATGGAGTATGCTCAATACTCGTAATTGCAGTCTCTTCTTCTACATTGCAAATTTGGTTTACTTCAATATTCACTTTTGCCATCAACCTAGCCAAGCCTTGACCTCTTACTAGTTTAGTAATTTGTATCTCAATGTCAAACTCTTGGATTTTGTTAATCTATCTACATATTTTTCCTGTTACTTCAGACTATGTCAAAATATCCTTAATAGCTGCATGAGGAACATAAGCAACCACCTTTGCTCCAACAAGATATGGCCTGAAAGCTTTTATAGCTTTTACTACTACAAATTCATGTTTTTCCATTATATCATATTTTAATTCAGACCCCTGTAATGACTTACTAAAGAAAGACACAGGTTGTTCATAACCATCCTCATTCTTCTGTAACATAACAACAACAATAATGTGCATTGAAGCGAATGAAAATATCTGAAAAGGTTTTGCAAAATCTAGAGACTTAAGGACTAGAGCCTCCTTGATGGCCCATTTGATGGATACAAAAGCTTCCAAGGCCTCTGCAATCCACTCTACCTTTTGCCCCTTCTTCAACATTTTTGATATGGGTTTAATGATCTCAGAAAAGTTAGAAAGAAATATCCTAACAAAATTAATTTTTCCAAAGAATGGATGTATATCCTTAACAGTTTTAGGAACAATAATTTTATCAATGGCGTCAACCCTCTCAGGATCTATCTTAATCCCTTCTTTTGAAATAATATGTCCCAAGAGCTTACCTTCTGTGACTGCAAAATGACACTTCTTAGGGTTCAAGCTGATACCATACTCTAAGGATTTAATAAATACCTTCTCCAGATGTTGAACATGATCTTTAGCCTTCTTTGAATAAGTAGTCGGGTCATCCTGTTACACCACCATGATAGCATTTATCAAATTTGCAAATGCTACATCCATAGCTCTTTGGAAGGTTGCTCCTGCATTTGTAAGATCAAATGGAATTCTCATGTATACATATGTCCCCCAAGGAGTTGTAAATGTCATCTTATATTGCTTTGATTCTTTGACCTTGACTTGGTTATAGCCTGAAAACCCATCCATCATAGACAACAGTTCGTACCCTGTTACCTTATGCAATATAGCCTCCATATTGGGTAGAGGATAATTATCTTTGAGGGATGCTATGTTTAGATTTCTAAAATCTACACATAGCCTAATATCTCCATTTTTCTTTCTCATAGGGACAAAGTTTGAGACCCACGTTGAATGTCTAATTGGTTTAATGATTCCCCCATCTCTGAGCTTTTCCAATTCTTCTTGCATTTTAGGCTCCAATGTTGGATTTATGGGTCTTTCCTTTTGTCTGAATGGCTTAGCATCTAGCTTCAATGGTATTTCATGCTGAAAAAAATCTTCCCTATATGCTTTTAGATCTTCATAAAACCAAGCAAACACATGTTTATATTTTCTCAGCAAATCTATCAGCATTCTTCTAATTGTAGGGTTTATCTTCTTCCCAATGTACACATTTCTTGGTGTCATCTCATTCGCCAAGTTAATCTCTTCAATATCCTCCCTATTTACTAGTGCTTGCTTTATGAGGGATCGATCATTTCCATCATACACCCTCTCCAATGCCACTAAGCCCTTAGGAAGCTGATTTGTTTTAAGCTGTAAGATCTCCTTTCCAAATATTGTTTGCTTCCCATCCTCTTCCTCATCAAAGGCATTAAAATCAATTTCATGTGCTTCATATTGATTTATACAGTGGAGGAACCTCAAAAGATCAGTATCATCATTAAAAACCTTCCAACTATATATGTTATCAGGCACTGTAGGCCTTGTCTTGAACTCAATCCGTGATACTCCTGCCAATGTAATGTCATCTCTTTTTAATGCCACATTTGCTAAAAAATCTTCCATTATATTCTTTGACCTTTGAATCCACTCAATTGAGAATGCATCAAACAACTCAATTGTATCCCATACAACATTCCTGTATTGTTTCAATCGCTTATGTTTTGTTGCATATTTGGATCTAACTTGTGAAACAACCAACTCAAAATCCCCTAGAACAGTCAACAACTTGATTTTATGTTTCACAGCTATATTCAAACATGTTATTAAAGCTTCATATTCTTCCACATTGTTTGTAAATTCAAATGTTAACATGAATGAATACTTAAATGTAATACCTTCAAGTGAAACAAACACAATCCTAGCTCCATTATCTTCTTGGCTACATGCTCCATCAAAATACATTTTCCAAACCTCATTGCAATTTTGTGCCACATGCTTTTCAATTGGATCACTATTGGTTAATTCTGGCTAGGCTGGTTCTATCTTAAAACTCCCAAAATCGACATCACAAAAACAATTGATTTGATCTTGTGGTACACAATCAACAACCTAGTTCATCCTTGGCTCTCTGTACAACTTCACTTCCTAACCATTCACTAGAATTGTTGCATAAGATAAATCAAATTGGACATTTCCACCAATCGTTGATGTCCATTGTCTTGATAAAAGCATCCCAAATTGAGGAGGGGTGTCAATTACTGTTATATCAATATTATATGCCACCTAAGGATAAGCAACTAACTTGACTTCAACATCTCTCAATATACCCACCACAGGAATAGCTCTGTTATCCATTGCATAGCACTTCCCTCTAGTAGTATCCACCCACATACCAAGTTGTTTCATAACTCCTACTAGAATAATATTCATGTTAGCGCTAGAGTCTATCATGCAGTTCCTCAACAATTTGTTATTTATTAGTAATGTAGTGAAAAAAGGATCAACTGGTGGAGGATTTAACACTAAATTACTAAGGCACACTTCTGGGATATTTACTTTCTCTTGCTTATTTTTAGTAGCCATCTTACTTTCATAATTTATATGTTTTTCATTTCCATTTGTTATTAATTGAACAACACTGTCTCTGTATTCCTTAATTTTCATCATCTCAAGTAGTGGCACAGGTATTTTTACCTGAGATAAAGCCTGAGTGAAGTCAAAAGAAGAACCCTCAGCCTTAATCATTTTCTTTTTTTCTGATGTTTCTCCTTTGTTCTCTTCTTTTTCTTTTTTACTTGGTTGATCAGTCTTTTACATTTCTTTATGTAATTCCTTTACTTCCTCCTTTTGGATAGGCCTCTGTTTGCTTTTATCATTTTTATTTTTTTTTGTTTTCTTCAAAGCTCCTTCTTTCACCTTTTTATGCTTCATAAAGATTCCCCTAGGGACACCTTCCTTCTCATTTATTGTCCTATTTCTCAACTAGTACTTATTCTTTGCTTCTTCAACTGTAGCAATAATTAATCTCTCTATCTCCTCTTCAGTAAGTTTCCTCATACTACCTTGAGTAAGCATCTCATCAGAATGTGGTTCTGCATAATCATCCTTAGAGTCAGAAAGGATCTGCTCTTCAGCCATGTGGACATTGTACCTCTAATTTGAAGCATCGTACTCATATCCATACTCCTCTGAAGATGAGTACCTCTCCTCAACATGGTGAAAATTATTTGAAGTTAGATATATTGTGAGATCTTCTCCATCGTTTCCCATCAACATTCCTTCTTCTTGCATTCTTTGGGCTACAACACAATAATCTGGTGAATGTGGCTTATCACAAACTTCACAAAAATAATTGTTACTCACCATATAAGTTCCCTTCTTCCTTAATGGATCAAGAGTCTCTATGTTTCTAAGCCTTTATGTTATAGGTTTCCCATCTTTCTAGTTTGTGTTATAGGGCATGTCATGTAACCTAGGCCTTTCATTTTTTTATGTGTTCTCCTATTTGTATTGATAATTATTGGTTTGTTGAGGAGCCCTAGGGTTGTCTCTTTTATTGATTATCCCAACAACCTTCCTATTGTTTTCAATTGTTAATGTTGTCTTTTGGGCTTCAACCAAGTCTCTTGGAAATCTATTCCTCAGTTCATACCATTTTTTTGGATCGAACACATTCAAATAAACACTCAATGCCACATAGTCCAGCAACTTTGATCCATGAGGTATTCTATTATGCAGTTTATTGAATTTTTGGTTGAAATAAAAAATTCAATCATTCTGACTTTTCTAAATTCACATCAATTCATGAAGAGCAACATCTAGTGCACTTAGATTCCCATATTACTCAAGGAATCGGTCCTAAAATATTTGGAGAGAATCAATAGAGGTTGTTGTTAGGTTGTTGAACCAATCCCTAGCTTCTTCAATAAGCGACATCATAAATAGCCTCATATGTAAATATTCATAAGGTACATCCAAATCTTGAATGAAGACATTGAAACTCCTTAAATGGTCCTCAGCAGTAATTGCACTACTCCCTGTAAACTTAGGCACCAAATTTCTCCAACTGCCATCCATAGGATAAGGTTATAATTGCAACCCTACCAAATCAAGTTGTCTAATCATTGTTGTATACTGATGAGGGGGAGGGTTAGGTGGGTACTAATATTGGTACATCGGGTTATTGTATTGTGTGGGAATATGAGGTGGGTGATTTAGCTGTCTATATTGATTCCCTATTCGATGGTGAGGGACCCCTGGTGGATCAGAAATCCCTGCAGCATGATTACCCTGCTTATGAGGTGGTACATACTTTGGGGAGCAACCAACTGCCTGAGTAATTTTTTGAGCTTTCTACAATTTGAATTGTCTCAATGCTTGTATCATCTAGGCTTTCTCCTATTCTTATCTTTACTTTCTTTGAGATTCAAACCATGCTTTTACTTCTTCATAAGTTAAAGATTCATAATCTTCTTTAGGAGTCTCATGATCAGTGGGTCCATTCTGATTACTTTCCATTTTTTGGTCATATTCATACTGAATTCTGAGTCGTTCAACTTAAAATTTAGCATGCCACTTTGCCTATTTCTGAGGATTGTAAAAAGGATTTCTTTGATCTTCTGGGGTACAAGGTTCTGGACTTGAATTATCTCTCCATGTATCAAAATGGTCATATGTTTCACCATGTGGTATTTATGATTTGTATTTGTTCATCATGCACATGTCCTCACTTATCCTTTTACCCTTATCAACCCTATCATCTTTGTGTGTCCACTTACTACTGCTAGCAGGAGCTCCATTATGACCTCCCCTATATTGGGATCTTCTTCCATTCATGTTGCAATATTTTTATCAGAGTCGCCACTCACTTTCTTGAAAGTGATAAAATGTTTGTTTTAAGTATTCCCAGTGGATTCTATACAAGGTTTTTCACTCTATGATTAAGGCACAGATTCTTAAGTTCATTCCCCAGCAGAGTCATCAATTTGTTAGCTCTCAAAAATGCAGGTAAGGGTACCTCAAGAGGTTGCCAATCTCTTGATACATTTTAGGGTAACAGACAAGGTTAAATGGCTTAAACCTTCTACTCTTTAGGTGTTGCTAGACCTAGGCAAGTGAACCTATATGAATGAAGTAGACTTGGCTTTTGATTTTCTCTCTTGAAGTGATTTGTCCACGATGACAGATGGAAGTAGACAAATAGAATTAAATTTGGTATAAATTGTATACAATATTAAAACTAAAACCTAATATGTTCACTTAATAGATGTAAAAAAAATGAATGAATCTAAATGGTGAAATGCAAAGACTAGTGCCTTATTGGATATGCGAAGTCAAATGAAATAGAAATGGGCAACCTCTTTATGGAAAACACTAAAATTGTTGGCATATGTTTTGTTTATAACTTGTATGAACATGCAAGACTGTGATTGCTAAGCTCTTCTTAATAATCCAGATGAATTTCCCTGATTACTATGATCAACCAAAAGGACTTAATCTTTTCTTGAAAGAACCAATCAATTAACCACATAGATACAACAAATGTGCACTGATAAACTAAATATAAACTTGTTGTACCAATTTAAACAACCAAAAAGTAAAAATCTTGGAGACAACTTAGTAATACTTTCAATAAGCACAATAGACAATTGACACTAGAAGTAAGCAGCCGCATCAACTGATTTTCATTGATATATCCATTTTGAAATCATACATCATAGTCTCTATTCTGAGAATTTTATTCTACAGGATCCATTTCTAATCTACCTACTATATATCTCCTATCTCCTTTTCATCATTTACAATCGGAAATGAACATTTATACATTTGCATCTGAAGAGACACATCATTTTGCATTCCATGTCTATGGGAAACTGTATTCAAACTTCAATTAACAATCTCTCGGACATTCGTCGAGACATCCCATAGTCACACCGAAGGCCAGTGTCTCACCGAAATTCATCCTGCATCCTTTGTGTTTTGTTGTGACCTCTGTTATCGAGGAGACATCCCACAGATGATACTTCATCTTATCGAGATGTGCTCTTTAGTGTATTTTCTGGTGGCTAGGACAATTCTGAGTCGGGAAGAGGTTTCATAGAACACCTTGTATCTTACTAAAATACCCCATGGTACATTCAGGTCGCTGAAACATGACCACCCTTTCACCAATAAAATTAATCTTACTGATGAAATAAATTTGATTGGCAAGACTATGAATCTTCAAAAAGACTCATACCAATGCCAAATGTCTCGCCAAACCCATTCCTCCAGGTTACTCTATTTAGTGAGATTTCCCCCCGAAGTATTCTATCAGTGTAACTTTCAAATTTCTATGAAACTCATGCTGATGACCCTTTCTCTTGCCGATGCATATCTTTATCGGTGTGACATTTGAGTCGGCAAGACTACATGACTTCCTCCTGATAGCCTTTTGATAGGATTCCCCTACGCATGTCGGCAAGACCAGAGGTACTCGCTGATACCTCACTCTGATGCATTTTAGTCTTACCGGGATGTATATCCTCATCGTCGGTTCAGCAAGACACGCCCCATTCAGTGAGACGTTATTTCGATGCTTTGACTCTTATTTAGATGTATATCCTCATCAGCATGAAATATGGGTCGCTATGAGTTACTTCGATGGAAAGATCTTTTGCCAATACATTCTTTCTATTGCCGATGGTGAGACAATACACAATTAGTAAGACCTCACTGCAAAGTCCTAGTCTAGCCAACAAACCTTCTATCATTGAGACAATGAAAATGTCTTACTAAAAATTACCTGCATGTGAATTCTAATCACTGTGACATCCCTAAGGTCTTTCTGATAAGCAACAATAGATGTATATTAACAAGAATGCACAATGGGTCGGGGAGACCTTGATAATCTCATGCCAATATGGATGATTATGTGAAATACTTAGACCTACATGGATTTTATGGGATAAAAATGGGCAGAATGTGAGCAAAATATTATGAAAAGAGGCCCTACGCATATGGTGAGGACTGATTTGGAAACTTAGGGATATGAAAAGCTTGTGAAATTATCAAAATTTTACAGTTCTATCATGTACATTGGTAGGAGGTTGATCCATTTGAATCTATGGTGGTTGTTCCTGTACCACCTAACCTGTTGGAGGAAAGCCACCTCCTTGTCCTCGACCTGCCCGCTCCCCCTAGCTCTTTGTCGAGCGGAGGCTGCCCTTGGAACTGTCAGCCATAGAGGCAGTCGGAACCTATCTCTACAAGCCTGTATCACTCCAGGATCTGTAACTCCCTCATCACATGCCCATGGCTGGGACACTAGTTTCCTAAAACTATCCACTGCCTCAGAGGCAGGAATGTACCATTCCCATGAGCCTTGACCCACTTTCCTGGAGAAGATGGCCACATAGCCATCATCTAGTTTGTCATGTACCTTGACAAGTTGGCACTGAACTCGTCCTAGCAAGTACCTCTTGATCACAGTATGCTCTCGCCCCTGCATAATTCGGTCTTGGCGGACAAAGAATAGTTGTTGTACATCATTAGCCCATTTGGGCTGACCAAGGTATGGGCACCATGTGAACACTATCATCTCATCAATGACCCTCCTCCATTGAGGGATCTCATGCTTTCCTGTGTGTGTAAAGGACACAATACCCTTGTAATGCCAAACCACTAGATCATCGGGCCTGACTGGCACTGGAACAACCCATAGTTGAAGAATAGAGATATGCTCCCATGCCCACACATGAAAGAGTGTAAAACCTACACCAACTTCCTTGTCATCCAAACATGCATACTCATGTAAATCCCTATAAAGGGAGGTAAGAAGAATGGGACCCCATGCAAAATGGACTGGCCTGTCATGAGCCATCTGCTCTTAGCAAAGCCCACAACCATGACTGAAGTACCAACCTTGTCAACCTAAAGCAACAAGACCTGAAATGATGGAAGCAATCACTAGTTGGAAGGGTGTTGTGAGAGTCCTATGGTGGTCTAGCTCGATCTGGCCCTCACAATGTATCACATCCTCTATAGCCAATACTACATGGAAAGCATCCCATCTGACATCCATAGCATGAATAACTTGCTAACCATGTATCAGAAATCTAAGGATGCACCAAACATCCTTCAAGGTAACAGTGGCCTCACTAGTGGGAAGATGAAAGGATGACATCTCACTATGCCATCTCTTGGAAAGCACATACATCATGCCAAGATGGATCTGCACAAGTGTTGCATAGGTAATGTACCATAGCCTCAGCTCATGAAGTCGGTCCTCCTCCCTATCAATCAAATCTCGCAAGTAGATGAATATCTCTCATGATTTGTGCTCACAAGAATAGAACTCCCTCACCTTGTCCTGCATCAGGAAAGGTCACCATGTTAAAATCATAGGAAAATTTATCATGTGTGTTCAAGAAACCAACCAAGCATTGCAAACTATGAAGGCATTGCAGTTTGAAATTTGCAAACAGCGACGCTGGCACCTTCAAGTCCCAAATTGCACCACAGTGGTGCACTTTGTTTAAGAATCCAAAACCATAATTCTAAAGTTCACTGCAGTGTTGGAGTTTTAAATCCAACACTACATTTCATGAGTGCATCAGAGTTTGAAGTCTATTCCCAAACTCCAAACTCCACTGCAGCGGTCCATTTTATGATGGCAGTCTAGTTTGAAATTTGAGCAGTGCTATATAGAACCACTACAAGTGACCTAGTTCTAAATCTAATAAATAAAAGCATAAAATGAAAAAATGAAGCTCAAGTAAGGATCACTTACTGGTGCAACAATGTTAGGAGGTCATTGGTATGTCGCTACTCGATTGGAGATATGTAATGGGAGCTATCATTGTGCCATCTCGTCAGGGTATAAAATCTCAAATTGCAAAATATCTAAAGGCTAATTGTGAAAATGAATTCAAAGTGGCCTCCTAAAGCCTATTTAAGCCTATTTTTTACCCTGTTTGGTCATCTAGAAGAGGTCTAGGTCCCACGAACCCATTTTCACCCATCTGAAGGTCATTTTTTATCATTTTTTGCCCTCCTAGACCCTTTTTTTGGACCTTTCTACCACCTTGTCCTTTTTTTGATCACCCAAAAAATTAGAATTTTTTCTGATCTCTTGAGGGGCCAGGCAATGTATTAGCATAATTTCCCTTTCCAGGGCAGCGATGGGGCAAATTTTGAAATTGAAAAAAGTATGGGTTTTTATTGAGAAAGTTTATTCTTTGAAACAACACAACGAGTGCACTACTTCAAAGAGGGGAAAAATGTAGACACGTAAAATGTACTGATTGACATTACACATCTAATCTTGACCACTAACATCATTTCATCATAAATCATCCGTCGATCTAGCCATTTAATCGAACACCTTTATTTGATTAAATTCATAAATGTTCCTCTCTTAATTAAATAAATCATTTATCTAATTAAGTCATTCTTTCTTGTTAATTAAATCAATCAGTCTGATCTAATTATTCCTATTTAATTAAATAATCAATTTTAATTGAATAAATCTCTAAAGTCCATCCATTAAATTAAATAAATTGAAACCTTATTTAGTGTAATCTAACTTCATCTTCTCGGTGAAATAAAATAAAAATATTTATTTAATTAATCTTGAAATCATATTCTTCTCATATTTGATTTAAATCAATCCATAAATCTAAATCAATATATCACATCATTTTGATCTCTCATTAAATTAGTTACCCTTGCTTAATTTAATCTCTTCTCATGTCCCATCCTCTAGATTTTTTCGTTTGCGGCTTGCACATGAAAATAAATTTAATTCATTTATTAAATATCTATTTTCTCTCAACATGGCATAAATAGAGAATATTCCTCAAATTTGAATTCAAAATCCAAGTTGGCTTGTCCTTTCCAACAAGGCATTTATTTCATCTTACATGTGCTTGTGCATTAATCCAAGTGGCCATTACTCCATTTAACTCTCCCTCCACCTTGTCATTTCACCATTTTCAAATTTTAAATATTGCATTTATTGACACATTCTTCAAAACTTGCACATCCTTCATCCATTCACATGTTGTCAAGTCACACCTTGCCATTTGTTGATTCTTACTCCCACATTGCTCCATTTTGGACATCTCTTCAACTTGACATTCTATAAATAACATGCTTCATTCCTCATTTTATCATCCACAACTTGAGTAAACTTACTATACTCAAATTCATAGCAATTTTCATCCAATTTCATCCAATCTTAGCTAGGTTATGCAGATTTTTATCTTGGAGTGCATTGGAGGTCTTCATCAAGTGGATCATTCTTCATCATCAATCATCTTTATCACATCATTAGAGTTGGGAAAGGGCCAATTTTCACATCAAATTGGCACCAACTCCCTCAAGAGATTAAGAGTTTTCTTTAAGTTAGAAGAGGATTTGATATCATTATTTTAAGTTTGTTGTGTTCTTCATTTCATTCCTTTTCTTTTGCATTCAAATGGTTTTCTTGAGGAATCATGGTTCTAACCTTGCATGTGATCTAATCTATTGATTGTTTGTTGTGTTTGTGTAGTTTGGGAATCTTGGTTCATAGAAACAAACATTGAAAGATATTAGAATAATGAATGATGATCCCAATTCTATCTTTTGTAGTAATACAAGTGCAATTAATATTTCAAAGAATCCAATGATGCACTCAAGGACAAAGCATGTATCTATCAAGTATCATATTTTGAGAGAAAAGGTAATGGAGAATGAAGTAAAGCTTGAGTATGTGCCAAAGAAATATCAGATTGCTGATATATTCACAAAGGTTCTTCCTAAAGATACTTTTGACTATCTTCATGACAAGTTAGGGGTTATTTCCCCTCCTTTTTTGAACTAGATGAATATGGAGGTGCATCAGTCTGATGGGTCTATAGATGTATCCTTCTTTTATACTGATGTTTGGAAGCTACCTCTCAAGGGGGTAGGTAGCATCTTCTTTGTTTGGGAGTATTCAATACTGGTAGTATTCTTTACATGTGAAAGGGGAAATCAGCAAAAAATATCTTTTGCCTTTACCATTGATGTTAAAGGGGGAGAAGAGTATCATGTGAAAAGGTTTATATACTAAGGGGGAAAGTAAAATCATGAGAAAGTGTGTTCAAAGCTATTGTGTTGGCCTTGATGGTTTTTCACATTATGTGTTGCCATCAATGACAAATGGGGAGATTGTTGCAAGAATGAAGATTTTTTCATTGATGTCAAATGGTTAACTGGTTATCAACCTGTTGCTATTGTCATTGGTGTCATAGATGTAGGTTATTGGTTGTATATTTCGAGGAAATTCAGAAAGTTCTACTGAAGAAAAGTTGTAGGTATTTAGTGGTTGCTCTGAGTTTTTCTCTAGGATTTGCTCCTATGATTGGGTGGTTGAAATGTATTGATCGTGGTTGTTGAAAATTTAAATATCCAATTTTTGGTGTTTTGGATCGTTGTATAGTGGAAGTTATATTTACCAATTGTGAAATGTGTTTTTAAGTGTCTTTGGCTAAGGTCCAAGAGAAATATTGTTGCTCAAGATTTTTCCTTGTTCAAGTTTTACATCTTACGGTTTTGGAGATAAATTTATATGATCATGTTGAAGATAATTTTGTTGTCTAGGATGATTGGATCATGCTAAGGTTGCGATTTCTTAATTGTTCTATGTGTTTTACACTGGTTTGGACAACCTTATGTTAAACATTACTTCTGAAGTTCATGAAGCATGCTGGGACATATTTAGGTCATCATTAAGTGTGCATTTGGGTCACCCTCATTCTAATTCCACCTTAGAATGTTGTGGCACTAACCTAATTTTCATTTGTAAATTCAAATGGTGTGTGTCAAGCTGACTTTGGATATCTTTCAAAGTTGAAGATGGTATAAATATAGGATGAGATATTGGTGAAAGATATACATAGAATAGATGTGAGATGGATGTGAAATAGATGCAAAATAGAGTGTGTGGTTGTGTAGATAAATGTGAAATATAATTGTGAGTTTTCAAAAGTACTGAGTTGAAGGTGTACTCTATCATTCAAGCACGTTTGTAATTCTATGAGTGAATTGTGGTGGAAGTCTCTGTTGCATTGAGATTTTTTTCTCTTTGTAATGAATCTTTTCTATCATATTTGTATCTATGTGGTAGTGAGCTCTTCAGGTGGTTAACCCTTGTTAGACAGTAAGTATTGATCCAGATAGTGAGTCTTATTTTAGCTGTGAGCCTCTCTGACAGTGAGCCTTTGTATTTGGTTTTGATATTCTCTATATTGTGAGTTGATCCTCACCATGGATTTTTCCTTATTAGGTTTTCCATGTAAATCTAGTGTTGTTGTGCACATTTTTTTTCTTCTTTTAGTTTATGCATTTGCACTTAATGATTAATCATATTAGCAAAGTAAAGTATTTGTGAATGGTAATTGAATGAATCTTTGGTAAATGTTGTAAAATAAAAATCAGCTATAACTGATTCACCCCCCCTCTTAATTATCTTTTTCAGAAATATTATTGATGTTTTCATGTTGGTCCATGAAACTCTTCATTCTATGAGTAAGAGAAAGAAAGAAATTATGAATCTCAAGCTTGATATCTCCAAAGCCTATGATAAAGTATCATGGAATTTTTTCTTTAAACTTTTGCAAAGATTTAGATTCTCTATAAATATCTTAAATCTTATTCAAGGTTGTGAACTACTTCTTTGATGTTCTTTGTGCTCTTTAATGGCACTCCACAATGGATTTTTTCAACATTTGGTGTGATACGGAAAGTGGATCCTTTGTACCCTTTTCTCTTTAGGTGACTTTTTTCCCTCTTTGATTTTACTATCAATTTATCATCAACAATTCATGGATGACATGCTTCTTTTGGGGGAAGCCATAGTGGCGGAGGTGAAGGGATGAGCCCATATTCTCAAAAATTCTACTTCAACCTATGGCCAATGCACTAATCTTTCCAAAAGTACTATTTTTTCTTGAATGTTTCCCCTTAACTCAAAAATATGATCTATAGGATTCTTAACTACCAAATCCTTTCCCTCCCCTCAACCTACCTAGTAATTCCCCTCAATATAAACAAGGTTGATAATTATGTGTGGTCCAACTTACTAGAGAGAGTTTACAAAAATTTGGAAGCTTGGAAGGGGCCCTTTCTGAAAAATGTAAGTAAAATAATGATTCTAAAATCTACTCTTCAAAGTTTCACCATGTACTTGATGTCCTTATTTTTATGCCCTCTTCATGGAAAAAAATGTTAGAAAAAATTCAAAGAGGGTTCCTCTAGTATCAAATGGAAGAAAATAATAATTAATCCTTGATGAATTGTGGCATTTTGTGCTCTAGGAAACTATATGGTGGATTTGACTTGATAAAAACTAGACAAATGAACTTGGCTCTTATCACCTTGAAGTCACTTGGAAAGTTTTTAACAAAAAGGGTGAACAGATTTTGATCCAACACAATTATCTGCATGGCATGGAAGTTGTATCATTCCTTCATGATGTTCAAACCATCTTTGGATCCATCATCTAGAATAATATTCGCAAAAAAAACAATTTGATTTCTCAAGGTATTAGCTGGTAGGTTCAGATTGGTGCCTTAGTTTGTTTCAGGGATGAACAACGGATTTTGAATCATGCTCTTGGTCTCCATATGTTCTACTTTGATATGAAACCAAACCTCTTTTCTAGATTTATTCTTAATGTTTCAAATTATTTGGACCACTCCTCAGAGATTTTACACTAGAAGATTGATCCCAATTTGTGAGAACCTTCTTTTCATTTGGATTCCTTGAAGCTCCTTAGAAATTTTGAGAATCATATGTTCTTTAACTCTAATCTACTTGATTCCTTTTTTTTGGTGGATTCTAAGGATGGTGACTATTCTGTTAATTTTTGATAGAACATATTATCAAGTGATTGGGTCCCTCAGTTCAATTGGTTGAATATTTTCTAAAATAACTCCTTGCCTAAAGTTAAGATATTTTGGTGGATTTATTTCCATGAATGTATTCTTACTTTAGATAACTTGTATAAATATGGTCATCATTTTATCAATAATTTTTTTCTTTGTGCTCAGGAGGAATCTGAAACTAGTTCTCAACTTTTATTTTATTGTTCCTACTCCTAGTAGGTTCGACAAAGGATTTAGTCTTTATTCAAAGTCAGATGGGTCTAGTATAAGGATACCAAGTTGGTTCTTGATGGATGGCTCTCAATAGTTTCCCATCCCTTTCTCATTGAGATATTGTAACATGATCTTATTTTCATAGGTTGTGCACTCTGGATATAGTGTAACAATAGGATCTTCTAAGATTTAAAAAAAAACCTTGAAAGTTGTGGCCAACAAGATTATTTATTAGATTGTTGAGAACCTCATTACAACCTCTTGTAAACCAAAATGGAATCCATCTAATTTTGAGTTATTTATTACCTCATCCTAGAACCTTGATGAGGCCCTCAATTCTCTTATCAATCGTATTCCTTTATATAGGAGCAACACTCCCTAGTCCCCCCTAAGCCTAGCTATCTTAAGCTCAATTTTGATAGGTTAGCCAAAGGTAACCTAGGTCAGGTGGGTAGGGGCGATGTCATCAAAAACCATCATGGGAAAATGATGTTTGCTTATTCGATGAATTTGGGAGTTCAAAATTCAAGTTTTGTTGAGGTGCCAGTTGCCTACCACGATATCCATATAGCTAAGAACCTGGTTATATCTAACCTGGCTATCGAAGGTGATTCCAAGAATACTATAATTATGTTGAGTTATAGGGTGAATTCTTATTTCTATCTTTGAGATGCCATCCTTTTGAATCATAATATCATGATGAACTTTGACAATTGTATATCTAATCATTTGTTCCATGTAGAGAATAAACTAAAAAATTCCTTCGCCAACTTTAGAGCCTTCATTCCTAAAGTGACTATACAAGATAATATTTCTCATATCCCTAGAAATGTGTGTGATTTACATTATAATGATGAAAAATAACTATAACCTTGAGCTTTAGTTGGACTCCTTGTAAGTTCCTTTGGATAGTTGGCACAAATTGCATTTATGGCATTCCATCTCTCCTGCCTAGTCTTTTCATAAGCCTTATTCTCTTTGCCTTATGCATTATTATGGGTGTTTCTATAGAGTTTTGAGAATTACTTTATTTTTTGTAAATTATAGTGTGGGAGGAAATATTGTTCAAGATGAACCCACCTCTTGTGATGTGTGGGAAAATGATAGGGATGTTTTGAACATCCTCCATCATAGAAAGATGGCCGTGTATGTGGAGGGTATGATCGGGCATGATCACAATATTTTGATAGAGTTGACTAACTCCTAGAATAAGGTAAATTTCACTATTAGTGGGAACTCCTTCCAAATTAATGTGAGGCTCATTGATAGGGTAACTAGGCTTTCCTTGGATGGGGCCTACATTCCTCATAATTCAAATAGTCACTATTAGAAGGATATGGAGAGGTTCCTAAAGGAGGGTGAAAATTTTGAGTTTTTTCCAAATTGGTTTTGTAGAGAGGACATTCTCAGGGTGTGGAGAAAGTTAGCAAAGATCTTAATGAGGTATGCCATTTCATAGGGTTGGTTTATATCTTTTTATGCCAATCTCTTCCCTATGCTAAACCATTTTTGTTATAATGTTAAGATGAATTTTTATTTCTAGATAATGTCCTCGTTGGAGAAATCTATTAATGTTATGTAGGTTAAAATAAAAAATATTCCTATCTAGTAGGGGTTAATCTATCATTTATGATGCTTCTAGGTTGCTTTAAACCCTTCCTAGACCTTTGTAAAATAAAATTTCCATGTCATCTGTGACCTTGCCAAACATTTGAAGGATCCCCTTTCCATTTTTGGCTCTATGTCGACTCTGTCCTCTACTCATTGTATTACTAGGGTGAGGAGAGAAACCATTTCCATTGAGAACCCTTCTCCAGGCCCTAAAAAATATTTTTTGTTCACTGACTCTTCCTCTATATCTACCTATAATTTTGGTAGAGAGAAATCATATGATGAGTTTTGGAAACCCACCCCTGTTAATTCCTCTACTGGCTCCCATGGCCTTTAATATTTTTGTAAGTTTTCCCCTATTAATCCCCCTATCCCTGAAGTATCACCCAACCTTTGTGTTAACGTGACAGGTACATTTTTTGAGCCTCAATTGGACAAAAATGTATGTGATTAGTGTGTTCATTTTAGCAATAAATTAAATAATTTCTCAATAGTCATTAATGTCTAGAACAATATCCTCAAATGGTTGTTGAATTAGCTCATTATGGCCATAGATAAGTTCAGGTGTTGGAGGAGAAGGTGTTAAATAAAAAATTGAATTAGTTGGGTGAGGGAAAGTATGGAGGGTGTTGGAGTCTACTGTCTATGCTTTCCAAGTCCTTTGACAAATGGGTGAACTAGGAGAGGAAGTTGGGATAGATTAGAGCTTTCATTGGTATAGAGGATGATAAGTTGAAGATCTAGGAGGAAATTTCCACCATGCACAATATTTAGGACAAGACCCTGAAGTAAATCCAAGATATTATGGATTTTAGCAAGAAGACCATCAAGAACACCATGGTCACAATCCAAGTTTTTGAGCAAGAACTCAGGAATACTCATGGTAAATAGGTTGTTTAGGATAATCAAGATGTTGAACACTCTAAGAAAAATGGTAAGAAAGGAGGAAACCTTGCCTCTCCCAAAAATTGCCTCTCCCAGTACTAAGGAGACCCAACCCGCTCATAAGGGAACTTTGATCTTTGAGGAGAAACTTCAATTCTTAGCTAAAGAGTGGTAGGCCATCAATGGCCTTAATATATTAGGTGGCCACTATTCAATCTTGTCTCATGCTAGTTCTATCTTGTAATCTCTCTTTTTTTTGTTGTTGGTTAGTTTTTAGCTTCTTCTTTTCTTATCTCTAGGTGTCTCACATCTCGTGAGCCCCCTCGTTGAGCCTCTATTTTTTTTTTGTATATGGGTGCTAGCCCTTCTAGAATTTAATCTAATCAAAACTAGTTTATCATTGATATTTAAAAAACCCACCTAATATGCAAAAACTGTTCTTTTTTAGTTTAGACTATTGAAATATCATCAAGCTAAACAATTAAAAAAATTACTAGTAATGGCCTCAATAGTTTATTCATCAACAAGATAAGCACATAGGGTTCATTTATATGTAAAAATTGAATCACTAACAATTAATATAAACCCTCCTTGGTCTTTTTTTTTTAATCTAGCACAATATCCTATCCAAATTTGATAGTGTCCTCTTTGTGAATCAATTAACTAAAATGTTCAATCTTCCCCAAATACCCTATGATATCATATATTTGAGTCAAAAGAAAGTAATACTTGATAGTCATTTTCTGAATGGTCCATGAATACATGCACATATCTACTTAGCAACATTTTTTGGTCCTAATACAGTCATTCCTTCATGTGAGCTAAGACATTATCTAGTCTTTCATCTTTCCAATACCTCTCATTTACTTATTTTTTCATGCCTTCATATCTTTTCAAGTTGAATATATAGGATTATTTATTTGCTAAAATAATCTGAAAATTAAATCAATGTGATGATTGATCTACCTTACATGTGGTAGTTCTTTCAAGAATGTCTTGGGCATAATTTAATTAAATTATTCCAAAAATTAGTTTTCCTCAAAAGAAATATCACTTACAGAAAATAATTTATCATTTTCATGGGTTTATTTTCTCATTTTTGAGTCTTTAGGAGAGTCCTCTTCATCATAATTACTTCTACCTTATGTTAATCATGATATTTGGTGCACCTTGTCGATTAAATATGTTCTTTGACTAGATTTTCACATGTAGTTCATATCCTCCTCAAGCCTTATTGATTATATTATGAATATTTATAAAATATATTGCCTAGTTCAACAAATATGTCCCTTGAAAATATCTACCTTGGAATTTTCAACTCCAACTCTATTTTGCATAACATAAGGTCCTTCCTCTAGTATTATTATTACACTTTTGACAATTTTAAGAGCTTGCATTTTTTTCTTGACTATATATTTAGTTATACTCTACCTCTATTGAATCAATACTTTACTTTGGTTTTCTATTATTTTATTCTTGCAAGTTTCATTAGGTTCTTTTTACCATATTTGTAAGCCTATTCAACTGCTCACATCCTCATCATACATATTTCATCCTAAATGCTCATGTAGAGTCCATTTACATACCAAGCTATCTTTTCTTAGTCATACTAAATATTATTTGATCCAGTTATACCAAGCTTATATGTCTATTACACCAAAATATCTTTTCCATAAGTTATATAATTTCTTCACTAACTTGAACTAATAGTCAATTAGTGGTAACTCAACATTTATCTTCCTCACCATTCGAACCCTTCCAGTAATTTTTTCATTTTATTTCTCCTTCCCATACTGTGGAGCTCCTTCCAAATTTTTTTTACATATCCTTTCATCTTTTCTTTGGCTCTTTCTACTCAAATTGGGTCCTCCACTTCATCATTTCCAAAGTATACCTCTAATTATATTAGAAATTTCCATCAACTCATTTTAGTGACAAAATTTGAAAGAAGCCTTGTAAAACCATCATTATTTGTTTCCTAATTTTAAAGATAATTTTATTAGCCTTCTTTTTGTAGGACACATTTTTTCCCTTATTTTCTTACCATATATATTCTTTTACTTTCACTATCAAAACCATCCCCTACTCTACATTTTCTTATCACCTGATAGGAGATCTATCCTTTTACTCTCTTAAGGCCTCCACTACCTCCTTTATCCTATATGCATTATCTACTAGACTACTACAAAAACTACTATTGTTCTCCTTAGAAGCATCTTTCATTGCTAAATTTTTCTTCCTTTCTTCTTATTTCAACTCTTATAGCTATAATATCCCTTATTGTAATGAAATATTCCTAGAACCAATACTTATAGATTTATTCAACCTTAATGAAAAGAAAACACCTTCCTTCTTACAATTGCAAATGGGATATAATAGCATGCTAATACCATATTGATGGTCCCATTAAGAAATTATCACAAAATATATCCTAAAATAAACTCTACTAAGTGAAGGAAGAGCGATTATGTTTTAAAAGAAACCTAAAAAACTTACATAGATGTCTAATAACACTTACTATGGTTAAATTATTTTTTGTAAGGAAATAATTATACATATGTAAACCAATAATCCATCATTAGATTAAGTAGTGGGAATTAAATAATACTTATAATTTAATTATATTCACATATGGTATAATCAATCTTCTAGGTAGAAATGTACATAAAAATAGACCTAAACAAATAATGCTTGAGATAATTAATAGAACACCTTTAAAGGAAATTTCAATTTTGTTTGTAGAAATTAATTCATATTTTTTCATATACTTTAATGAAACTATAGAGATAAAATAGGATGTAAATATTCACCTATTTGAGCATTAAAACTCATGACATTTACCTTACCTTAATGGTCCTACTCAAAAATTATAGTCTCCTTATCACAGGGAGGTACTTCTTATCTAGAAATTTTACTCCTCTAGTTTGATGTATTCCTTCTTTTCATGAAGCTACAACCTCATGCTCAATTATTTTTTCCTTTTATTCTCCTATCTACCTCCAACTCCTCTTTCTCTCATCTTTCTTCCCTAAAATATTTAAATCCTAGATGTTTCTCTTACCTATCTCTTGTTTATATGTCAGTATTAGTCATAAATGCAAAGACCACTCAACTAGATCCTCATTTCTACAAAAATATTCTACTTGTTTTCTTTTCTTATGCACTTGCACAATTATTTTTTTGGAGGTATGTGAATGTACCACTCAAATAAGGTCATCAATAAGAAAAGAAAAGAAAAAAAGCTTAAGGAGAAATTAGCTAAATACAAAAATGGGTATTTTTCGGAAATAACATGTTCTACATCACATACAATTGTATGTTTGATTGTATTAGAAGACTAATCTCACTTAGTGTAAGTGATATAAAGAAAAGGTCAAAAATCTCACTTGAAATATGGATGAAGTTTCTCTATTATTGATATATAAACCATTGAACCTCTTATGGGTATGTAGACAAGCTCATTATAAATGAATTTTCAAGATATAATCCAAATTTAGGAATGACCCAGCTATTGAGAACTTACCAAGTATATAATATTGCATCCTTGAGTTACTACAATGTCCTATGATTGATAAGATCATAAAGCTAGCACAAGTAAATTATATGCAAATTGTTTCATTGAATAAAATAACAACTATGTTGAACTAAAATGATAAAAGGAAAAAAAAAAAATGTAATGACAAAAGAGTGGTTATTATAGAACCATCTGTATTTTTTGTGAGTCATTCTCCTACCACAACTAATTGAATGAAAGAAAAGTAAGTTGTAATGCAAACCCAAAATATGCAAATTATCAAAATCAAACTAGTAGAAGATTATGATAGATATCTATTGGAATTTATAATCTTGAGTAGTGCCAACCAAATGCATTTAATGCAACATTCTAGAAGAGATACATTTTGGATTGTTTGCACTATTTTCCATGTCAGACATATTTTTTCCTAGTTAATGTTTTTGGTAGTGAATTAATTTCTAGTGGTTAAATTTAAAATTGAGCAGCAATTTTTTGGAAAAGGTAAGAAAGAATAAAAAGGGAGAATAGAATATTTTTAGAGAAGAAGAAAAATGAGGGAATGCTTAGAAGAACAAAACAGAGAAGGAAAAGAAGAATCTACAACAGAAAAAGATATTGCACATAGTGCAGAACTCCATTGTTCTGAAATATTTGTAGCAGCAACATAGAGCATCACATAGAAAGCTCTATTGCACGAGAATCTTGGTAGTTTGTTGTATGAAGGAAATATAGAGCCATAGCTCTGGATTTTGTATGTAAATTTTTTTAAATGTAATCTTTTATGTATTTGAATGAAATAGAAAATATATTTTTCCTCCTTGTCTTATGTCCTTTGTCTCTATGTTTTAATTTTTTCCTACTATAATTGGGATTCATTTTTTCCATCAGTTTGGTATAAGAGTAGTGTTTATTAGAGACCTAGTATTTTTTGGTCCTGCAATGAAAGAACCCTAGCTTCTAGGTATTAAGGGAAAGCTCTAGACTTTTTTTGGGTATTTATAGTTTTTTCCCGATTTAGCAAAATGGCTAGAGGAGATCATAGGCATTAGTAGTAGGCACCTATGTTTGGTGGTAAAAACTATGATTTCAAGGCAAAGAAAACAAAAACTATTTTAGTTACAAATGATTTGTGGGAGTCAGTAGCAAATGGGTTCACAAATATGACTAGCCCAAATGCATTTACAACATTGAGCAATCCTCAAAAGAATCAGTTGGAGACAAAAAAAATGATACTAAAGCCCTTAGTTTGATTAAGGCAACCTTGATAGAGTCTATTTTTTCCTCGAATAACAATAGCTAGTTATGCAAAAGAAGCATGGGAAATCCTCCAAACAAGTTACAAAGGGACTCATAAAGCTATATTGGTGAACCTCTGGATGCTTCAAAGAGATTTTGAGGCTCTCCAAATGAAGGGCAGTCAATCTATCTCAAAATTTCACACAAGAGTTTCTAGTTTGATAATTCAACTAAGAATGAATGGAAAAACCATGGAAGAATAAAGGATTGTGGAGAAAATAATTAGAAGTTTACCCTCAAAGTTTGATGCAATAGTGATTGCCATTGAAGAGGAAAAGAAACTCTCAACATTGACCGTTGATGATCTGATGGGTTCCTTGCAAACCCATGAGCAATGCCTAAATAGGTCTACAAATTCTTCCCCTAAGCAAGCTTTCAAAGCTCAATCCAATAAAAGGGGCATGGGTAGAGGGAGAAATAGCTCCGAATGAAGCTCAAGAGACAAAGGTAGAGGTAGATCTTGATGTCGAGGTGCTGGAGAAGATAGCTCAAGAAGAGTGTACAACAAAGAGGAAGCAAGTAGTTCTTAGTCTAGCTCTGGACAAGCCAATAAGAACAACAATTTGAGTTAGAGGTTTGATAAGTGCAATGTTGAATGCTATTATTACCATAATTTTGTTCATTATGCAAGTGAGTGAAAATGTGGTTGAGGGTAATAAATCAAAGGCAAGTTCATCAAGTGCAACATTGGTAAGTAAGGCAGTGATGTGTTATGGTTTTTAGATAGTGGATTTAGTAACTACATGAGTGGTAATGAGAGTTTATTTTCTTTCATTGATAAAAAAGTAAAGTCTAAGATAAAAATGGGGAACCATGAAATAGTTCCAGTTGTGGGAAAGGGGTCTATTATGTTTCAAACCAAGCAAGGTGAGAAGAAGGAGATTGACAATGTATATTTTTTCCCTAGTATAAATCACAATCTCATGGGTATAGGACAATTGATCCAAAAAGGCTATAAAGTATTGATGGAAAAGGGTGAATGCATCATTTATGAGAAGGATGAAAACAAGAAAATAATTGTAGTAGTGCCAATGACAAATAATAGGATGTTTCCTTTGAGGTTAGAGATGTGTTTCTCATCTCAGTTTTTAACTATAGCCCCTAGGCATTGAAAATGTACAACAATATAGTAGCAAGCAACCTTCAAGATAGTCATTCAAGACCCTTCTAAGCTTCGGAGTTCTAGGTATGGACACTTAGGCTTTCCTAGTTTGAATATTTTGTCAAAGAAGGGTATGGTTAAAGGTTTTCAACCATTGTAGAGTCTAGTGGTAGATGTGAAGCCTATATTTTAGGTAAGCAACATAGGTAGCCTTTTCAATCAGGAAATTCTAGAAGGGAAAGGGCACCATTGGAGCTGGTGCACATTGATTTGTGTGGCCCTATACAAACAATTTCTATTGGTAAGATACAATATTTCATGATCTTCATAGATGACTATAGACATAAGACATGGGTTTATATCTTACAACATAAATCTAAAGAATTTGAAAAGTTTAAAGTGTTTAAGGCCTAGTCTAAAAAGGAAAGTGGACATTTCATCAAGGTCCTAAGGTCAAATAGAGGGGGAAAATATACCTCCAATGAATTTGTGAATTTTTACAAGAAACATGGCATTAAGAAGGAGCTAACAACAACCTATATTCCATAGAAAAATGGAGTGGATAAGAGGAAAAACATAACCATTTTGGAGATGGAAATAAGTATGCTTAAAGCCAAGAGACTTAAAAATTAATATTGGGGTGAAGTTATAGAAATAATAGTATATTTGATAAATATAAGTCCTACAAAGGCAGTTTGTGATAAGATTCCACAAGAAGCATGGAAAAAATGCAAGTAGATGGTTGAACACTTGAGGGTGTTTGGGTGTGTGATATATGCACTTGTGCCAAAAGAGAACAGACAAAAGATGGATGACAAGGGTGAGAAGTGTATCTTCATGGGCTATAATGAAGAGTCCAAATCCTATAGGTTCTATAACCTAGTCACCAAGAAAATAGTTATCAGCAAAGATGTAGAGTTCTTATAGAATGAATCATGGGATGGAATTGTGGAAAAAAACATGGATATTTATGTTACAATACCCTTTGAGAATGAAGAAGCTCCAAAATTTAGGAGTGATGGAACTCTAAAAAAAGGTAATAGTTCAAAAAACAACAACTTTCAAAATTTTCATCAGAGCAATTGCTCTACAACTTAACATACTGAAAGTTCTAGCATCCATTCTTGTTCATTAGTCTAGTAGTCAAGTAGCTCAAAAAATTATAACCCCAGGCTTGCATCATTGATTCCACGAAAGACTAATATTCTAAGGGAGATTTACCAAAATGAAAGGTATGATGAAGAGTTTGATGAAAATATGAATTTCACATTATTTTTTCAGTCATCTAATTTATTTAGAGGATCTTATGAAAGAAAAGAATGGTGTGAAGCTATGGATGAGGAGATGGATACAATAGAGAGAAATAGAACATGGGAGCTAACTTATTTGGCTCCCAACAAGCAAGTCATTGGAGTAAAATGGGTCTATAAGACTAAGAGCAATGCCAATGGAAGAATATTGAGGCATAAGGAAAGATTAGTTGTCAAGGGGTACAAACAACAGTTTTGGAGAGATTATGATGAGACATATGCTCTAGTTGCAAGGATGGAAACTATGCAGGTAGTCATAGCAATTACATCTCAAAACAAGTGGAAGGTGTATCAAATAGAAGTGAAGTCCACCTTCTCGAATGGAGTGCCGAAAGAAGAGGTGTATGTGGAGCAGCCACCTAGTTATGAAGTTCTGGGTCAAGAAAACAAGGTATACAAGCTAAAGAAAGCTCATTATGGGTTGAAGCAAGTACCACGGGCATGGTATAGTAGGATTGATTCATATTTGTTGAGCAATGGTTTTAGGAAAATAAATGGTGAACCCACTCTTTACATCAAGGTAGTTGATGGTAATATTTTAATTCTTATCTTGTATTTTGATGATTTAGTTTTCACTGGGGATGATGGTTTCCTCATTGTTGATTTTAAAGAGGCCATGAAAAGAGAATTTGAAATGATAGACTTAGGTCTCTTGATATATTTTCTGGGCATAGTGGTAAAAAAATATTATCATTTTATTGTGGTTAGGGTGGTTAGACAGACACCTACTTCTTATTTTTTCCCTAAAATTTAAGTACTACTGCATTGAAATTTCAAATTTTCACCAAAAAAAATTTATTTTTTTAAAACAAACCTAGTAGTTTAGAAAATAAATTCAATTTTCTACAAATTCTATTCTTACATATTTTTGAAATAATATAGATAACTTATTCAAATTTTTACGTCAAGTTGCCTAACTCTTATTTTTCTAATTTTTTTGCCACTTAAAGGCATGTTTTTTCCATGATGATCCTACACATACCCTAATGCATAGTGTAAGTCTGATTTCCATATTTATGGAGACTCCAAAAGAGTCACATTGGAAAGTGGGTAAAATAATCCTAAGGTATGTGAATGGAACCAAATTATATAGCAATTTGTATAGTATAGTAAATTATTTTGTGTCGATTGGTTACATAGATAGTGATTAGGTAGGGAGTGTAGATGACATGAAGATCACATTTGGATATGTGTTTCACTTGGCATTAGGATTCTTTTCATGGGATTCCAAGAAATAACCCATAGTTTCTCTATTTACAGTTGAGGCTAAATATATATCAGTAAATGTACTAGCATGCCAAGTTATTTGGCTGAGGAGGATCTTAGAATATTTGAAGGAAGAACAAAAGGATGGAACAACTATATTTTGTGACAATGTTTCATCAATTTATTTTGACAAAAATCCTATTTTTATGGAAGAAGCAAGCACATTAAAATTAGGTATCATTTCATAAGAGAATTAGTTGAGAATGGTGAGATTAAAATGAAATTTTATAGGTTTGAGTAGTAGCTTGCAAACATTTTTACCAAACCATTGAGTAGAGATTGCTTTGAACTCCTAACTAATACGCTTAGGATGACAAAAAGCTCTAAAAATTTAGTTCTGGAAACTCAGAAAAGCACCAAAAATCTAAACAATTCCATGAAAGATAGCTCCAAAACATAGAATAGGTGTAAACATGATAGCTCCAAAAAATTTGCTTTAAAAATTTAGCTCCAAAATTTTTGAATGGTGATGAAAAATAGAAAGCCTTGAAATTAAGGGGGAGTGTTGGAATTAATAATCTTGAACAACACCAACTAAATACATTTAGTGCAGCATCAAAAAGATTCATTTTAGATCGTTCCCCCCATTTTTTGTGTCAGACATATGGTCTCCTAGTTAATGTTTCTAGTAGTGAATTAATTTCTGGTGGTTGAATTTGAAATTGAGCGGCAGTTTTTTGGAAAATGTAGGAAAGACAAAATAGGAAGAATATAATTTTTTTGAGAAGAAAAAGGAGGTAATTTTCAAGAGAAAATAATAGAGAATGAGAAGAAGAATCTATAGTAGCAGAAGATATTGCACAGAGTGCAGAACTCCAATGTTCTAGAATATTTGCAGTAGCAACATAGAGCAACACAAAAAAAGTTAGGTTGTGACAAAATTTGGGCAGATTGTTGTATGAAGAAAATATAGAGCCATAGCTCTGGTTTTTGTATGTAATTTTTTTTGAATGTAACCTTTTGTGTATTTGAATGAAATAGAAAATTTATTCTTCCTCCTTATCTTGTCTCCTTTGTCTCTGTGTTTTCATCTTTTCCCACTATAGTTGGATTCATTTTTCCTATCAATATCAATCATAATTTTTTGTTGGGAAAATAGAAACATGAATAATGGAGAAAATTCCACAATTTTTGACAAGCCAAGCATTGTAGAACACTACTAATAAAGTAAGAGGTAAGAAACTATTTTGTCTCCTACCATTTGATCATTTGAGCCACTGAATCATTTTGGTGAAAATTAGTTTCTATCTAGAGGAAATAATTGAAATATTTAGTATGATTCTCTTTATATGACAATAGTTTTGTCCTAATATTAAGATTCTTAAATACAATTGTTATTTTACCAACTGTCGATTCTTAAACAAAGTTATTGTTAATGGGATTGTTGTTGCAATCCTTTATAAATTGTCAAATTATCGATCTTTGTTGACATTCTTAAACAAGAATGGTCCTTATACAAATGACATGGAAATATAAATTTAACTTCTAATATACTTTGTTTCACAAGTATTTAATCATAGTTATTGAAGCATGTTCAAAATTATTTTTATCATTGCGTGGAAATAGTTCACCTTGAAAACCTAGAATTCTAACCAGCAATTGCAAGGAGAATTGCACCATCTACTTTATATTTAACCAATATGTAAAAATATCATGAAAGCTATTGACAAAAAGCATGAGAATAATCTATGTTGCAATTCTATGCAGAGGCTTTTCAAATTTGTTGTCTCATAATTTTTTTCCTTGTCAATTTTTAAAAAGTTAGGATACAAAATTTAAATAGGAGGTGTTGTACTGCTAGTTTCACATTATGATCAGCTACATAATTTTTTTAAAAAATTTAATAGGTATTAAATACTTAAAATATTTGAAAATAAATATAAATTCAGAGAGTAGCATAAATACATAGTATTTATTAAACTTTTTAGAGTTAAAATAAGAAAAAATAATTATTCAAAATAATCACTCTTGTGGGCTAACAGATTACTATAGGGATTTCCACTCTGCATAAGCTTGAATAAAATCAAATTTTCAATTATCTCAACAATGGAATAAGGTATTTTATGGATCCATGAGTGCATGCCTCATGAATCTTTATGTTACATTTGATATCATGATGTATTATGGATTTTTTATCATTGCAGCATGATAAGTCATTGCAAATATTTTTTTTTTAATATAATTCTTTAATACTTTTGAAAAAAAATTGAATTAAATTTTTATTTTTAATTTTTATGTATAAGCATGGATGACAATGTGATGAATCCTAATTTATATGTTCCACTGAGATGGGATAATGTAACCTTCCTTTCAACTTATGCAAAATTTTACATTCATCTCTTGCCTCGACTCTAT